>SMLS01063493.1:0-36559 GCA_004785975.1 Popillia japonica
TGAGCCACTATATGTTCATAGATATATTTTCCTTTCAACTCTTCTTCAGGATGGAGATGAATAAATGAATCTAAATCTTCATTCCAAGAACTGTAAGTAAAATTGTGCTATTATCACTGGAGTTTTTCGGAATCAATAGAAAATGCGTTTGCAAATGGTGCAAATCATAAAACCCATTTTATTGGGCGTTGCAATAGGTACAAGAAAACATACATTGCTCACTAAAGAATTTCTAAAATTAGCTTTTAAATACTACAATTGACAGGAACCAGGCGCTTAACGACCTCCTTTAGAATTCGTCCGTATAATAACATTGTAGATACCAATAATTAGATAACATCACTTTCAGTATTCACCACAAGCTCCCTACCAAAAACAGTTTTTGTCACACCGAAAACAAACACTCGCTGATTATTGTCCCCATTTGGTTCCTAGTTTTATACACACGGAGTGTCGTTGTCCTTTTCACTAGTGCGCCTCCGCGCATTCAAAAGCTTCGCAAAACGTCGGTAAAAAGCTCCCGCAATTCTGAGTGTTCCGCTGAAATGGGATAATATGCGTTACGTCCGCGGACTATACAATAGCGGAGACAATTCCGTAAAAACACGCCTAATGCTGCTTTGTATAAATGTCTACACAGGATTATATCTTTTGAAAGACAATAGCTACGTCGCACATAATACACTTACTTTACGTTTAACAAGTGAAGCATAAATAAAATCCTTCATTTTACGAGCGAGGATATTGTAGAAATTATTTTAATCGTCCCTCGTTCGTTCTGTCACATCCAACACAGTCATTTACGGACGTGAGACAAAATGGATGGTATGTGCTATTAAATTATTTACAATTAAAGGTACTGCCATAAATAAGACAATAGAGATAGAAGATTGTCTATTTCAAAGAACTGAGATTATTGTTAAACGTGTTATGATACATTTCCTACGTTCGAGAACTTCTTCGTAACGCTAATATCTTCCTCGTTACCGTTGTTATTGTTCTGTTGTTAAACTAGTCCGCAAGCTAATTATATTAAACGCTGAATAATTCGATAACGAGCTTTCAGCGGTTTACCAGCCCAAGCCGGAGTTTATCTTTACACTAAAACGTCTTAAGCAAACAATTGTAACGGAGCGCAAAGTTTCCAAACTGATTGGCCAGAAATAAAAGAGCAGCGAGCGTTTAAGGAGGACGTCCTTAAATACATGTACACACATACATAGAAGCACACAACAAACGAATTTAGTCGCGCATCTAAAGTAAATTAGGGAATTAGAGTTGCAAGACAATCTGAGCGTGTATGGTAAATTTGCCATAAAACATTTACTACACTCTACTACCGCGTTTAATAATTAATTTAGTTTCGAAGTTAACGTAGTTGAACGCGCGGAATGATTTAATAGTTCTTTGACGTATACTCGAGCGAGCATCGATTTTCTGATTGATTTTACGTGAAATCTGATGAAACCGTGCGAGAGATTAACCAGCTTGCGAGTGTGTCGTGTAGAGATATTCGTTAAGGTGCATGCTTGCCTTTAAGAAAATAATTGTATTAAAATTTTAGTGTTGAAAAAAATTAGGTGTGCGAGCTGTTGCAAAGTTAATGTCACCTTAACTAGAATTTCAACACGAAAGAAATCACTTATTTAACACTATCCGAGGCAAGAACTGTAAACATTTTTAGGCGTGCATCCTAGGGTTAAAGGGGTAAGGGGCCATTATATTTGTAACAAGTTGTACCTTACTCTTTACTTATCTTCTCGCATCTAGCAGCTCCTTTAAAATTACAAAAACACGATTCTTTTTAATGAAAGAATGTCCTGGGAGCATTTTACTGCAATATAAATCAAGTTTTTATCTTGTTACAGAAACAAATGGATATAAAATGACTACCCCAACTGCAAATAGCTACTATTCACATAAATTACGTATATCCAGTTCGTCGGAAATTAGTTCTGCAATTCGAGTGTAAGCTGAACGTATTTCTTTGTTGCTGATGATAGCGAGTTCTTCGCGAAATTTGCATTTAAATATGCTCTCTCACTAGAAATCGAAAAATTTGAACTTGATAAAATCGGTTCGGTGCAAACTCCACAAAACTAATTTAATTTTCGAACACACGTCAGATACAAAATAGTTTTCTAAAGCCGTTCTGATATGGAAAACAACGCAGTGTATGTAATATGCTGCTAGTACTTTAGATATACGTTATATTAAATTGCTGCGAGATTATTACCGAGTTATAAGCTCTAGATACTAAAAAAAGAATTTAATTGGAAATTTAGTTTGGATGGAGAGAGAAGTGCAATCTAAAACGATTTTCCAGGATATTCTATGTTATGTCTGCTATTAATTTGTAGAGGCGCAAATCTAAGGATGTATCCTTACAGCACAGAATGATGACGGACATTCTTTAGGAAGTAGGAAACGCAAGAGGCAAACATTTCTTCCTACAGTACCGTAGGGAAGGCTACAGGATATTTTATTCTTAGGTTAGTGTCAACTCGAGATTTGAACTTTATATATAAATTAGTCGTGTGGACATTAGATACGTTCAAATCGTAAAATACAGACTCCAGCTTTAGTTGTGAGCGGGCGAAGAAGTTCAAACTTTCCTTTTATGAATTTGTTTATGGTCACACACAAGTTATGTTGTCTGTTATAAATAATATGAATTATATTACAAGAAAGCTGTTGTTGCTCTGCATATCTGATCCATACCCTTGTAAAATGCTTGGAATTTCATTGCAATTTCAAAACTGATCATGACTAAC
This sequence comes from Popillia japonica, assembly GCA_004785975.1. NCBI lineage: Eukaryota > Metazoa > Arthropoda > Insecta > Coleoptera > Scarabaeidae > Popillia > Popillia japonica. The sequence goes on from SMLS01063493.1 coordinate 2,775, forward strand.
TCAACAATAAAAGGTGATAGTGAGTTACCCATGTTGGGCTCGTTTTGTTATTCAAAAAGCTTTCCATAAATTTGAAGACAATTCTATGATATGCAGAGCTCTTCTAGTTTCAAATGTACAAGGATTTTATTGTTAACGATATTATTGATTTTTACCGAATTTTCCATGTATTTCAAGGTCTTTGGAACAGCTATGCTCGCAAAGAATGAACGCACAGCAAACAGTTAGTTTCCATTTCAACCCAGAAACAATTAATTTTGGACAAAGATTGATTACCCCCTTTGTCTTTAAAATCATTTGAGGCAAAAGATATTCGGCTAAACCTTAATAGGAACCTTCCTCTATCAAACTGCTAACTTTAACAAAGTAATCACATCATATCGTTTTGTTATTTTTGCCACGTCTTCATGGAATTACTCCCCTTGTTCATCACTCTTCTTTCCTAAACTAGCAGGAAAGATATGCAAAAAAATTGTTTCGAACGATATCCTTGTAATTTTTACACAATTTATTCCCCAAAAAGCATTTGCAAGCATTTCTAAGGGGAGTCCATGCAGTTAGATCAAAATAACTCAATGTACGTTCAAAATGGTCAACTTTGGGCGGCTTCCTTAACGGCAAGCTATTTCCTACGCCCACGTTCGCATTAGGCAGCTTTGATTGGACAAGAATTACCAAATTATCATTACAGGTTCAAATTTCATATCCAATTTTATTGATCTAAATCACTGATACTACTGCGTAGTTGTCGTCAGGACTTTAATGTTTAACGTAAATAATGTGGTGATTTCCTCTTTGAAGTCACCGTAAATCTTTCAGTTTATCCACGTTTGGTATCTTGTCGATGTTCTTTGATTTTGGATTGGATGCTCGTTCCTGTTTGTCCAATATAAGTTCCCCTACAATTGCATTGCAATTCATCAATGCCTTTAGTGTACAGTTTAAGCAGGCGATATTAATTTGGTGGAAATAACTGTCAAGCAACACAAAAATGATGAAGTGATGCCAACCAGGTACTACCGAAAGCACATCATGGGCGAAGGCATCGCTGATATCTGCAGACTGTACAAGCAGAAGAAAGAAACAATAGACCATCTCATCAGTGCGTGTCACATATTAGCACCACGGGAGTACACTGAGAGACATGACGCGGTGGAAAAATCCTACACCTGGAGTTAATCAAGATGGTCACGAAAAACAACAAACATACCCATTACTGCAAATACCAACCTGCCAACATAGTCGAAAATAACGAGTACAGACTATACTGGGACTCCTGGACATAGAGGGAGCATTTGATAATACTTCCTTTAAATCAATGATAAGAGCCGCCAGCAATCGTGGTGTGGAAGACACTATCTGTACGTGGATCAAGGCCATGCTGGAAGGACGACTCATTGAAGCATCGTTAGCAGGTGAAACAATGCAGGTGTCGGTACGCAAGGAATGCCCCCAGGGAGGAGTCCTGTCACCCCTACTATGGGACCATGTAATTGACGAACTGCTAGTTACCTTAAACGATGAGGGCTACTATACCCAGGGGTATGCAGATGATATTGCAATACTCATAGTGGGGAAAAATGCGAGTACAATTTCAGAACTTATGCAAAGAGCTCTGAAAAGAACAGAAGGGTGGTGTAGGCAGGAGAACCTAAGAGTTAACCCTGCTAAAGCAACACTGGTACCCTTTACGAAAAGAAGAAAGTTGGATGGCCTAAAATCACCGACACTTCATAACGAACCAGTACAATTCAGTCAGGAAACAAAGTTTTTAGGATTGGTCCTTGACTCGAAGTTAACATGGAATCAACATCTTGAACAGATGATAGACAAGTGCAAACGAGCACTAATGACCACCAGAAGGACAATTGGAAAGACATGGGGATTAAAACCACGCATGATGCACTGGCTGTACACTGCAGTGGTAAGACCCATGCTAACCTATAGTTGCCTTATTTGGTGGACTAAAGTTACACAGAAGCAAGCGATTACAAAACTCGCAAAGGTTCAGAGGTTAGCTTGCCTGTGTATCACTGGTGCTGCAAAAAGCACGCCAACAGCTGCTATGGAGACCATGCTAAACCTGCCCCCCTTGGACATTTACATAAGGGGGGAGGCAAGAATAGGGGCACATTGACTGAAATGTGGCGGAAACTGGAGAACCCAGAATACTTCAGGGCATGCCAGAATAACCACTGAGATAACAAACCCTATTTTTGAAATGGGCTGTGATGCAATGATTCCCAAACTCTCCTTTGATAAACCATTCAAGGTTGTCCTAGATTGGGAGGAGTGGAGTGAAAAACAGAAACCTGGAATCCGAACCCAGATCTGGTACGCAGACGGGTCAAAGAGAACGACAGGTTCTGGGGCAGGTATATATGGGAAACCCTAAATCATGAAGAATACGTGATACTAGGGCAATATACCACCGTGCAACAAACGGAAATACTAGCAATAGAGATATGTGCCCGCAGGGCATTGCATAGAGAGCCAAAGGGTCAGCTGATACACATCCTATCGGACAGCCAGGCGGCCCTAAAAACTCTAGCAGCCTATCAGATAACCGCAAAGCTAGCTTGGGACTGCCTGGAAAACCTAAAAACTCTGGCAAAACACAACAAAGTTACTTTGGTGTGGGTGCCGGGGCATAAGGGCATACCAGGCAATGAAGTCGCAAATAAGCTTGCAAGAAAAGGCTCTGTAACTCAATTCACTGGACCGGAACCCAGTCTGGCGATACCTAAGACTGCAATACGTGGTGCAGTAACTGAGTGGATTACAAAAGCACACCAGGTACACTGGAACAACGTTGAAAGGCAGTTACACAGCAAACGGATGATGAGGCAGCCCTCCCAGCAGTTAGCAGCGGATGTGCTGGCTCTTAACCGAGTACAGCTTAGAACAGTGACGAGCTTGTTAACAGGACACGGCTGTCTAAGGGAATATCTGCATAGAATTGGAATCTTTAAAGATGAACCTATCTGCAGATTATGCAATGAGGAGGAGGAAACAGCCTACCACATTGTATTTGAATGCGCTGCATTGGCACAACGGAGACAGTCGCTTTTGGAACAAACTAACCAACCAACAGGTCTACCGGAAAGAGATTTACCATACAGGCTATTAAACCTAGTAAAGGAGACAAACCTGTTTTTGTAAAGAAATTCACTAGGTACGGAATAATACAATAGGCCTTAGGCCGCGGTGTTAAGGGGATGACGTGAAACCTGATCCGTACCCAGTGTGCAAATCAAATCAAATCAAATCAATACTGGGCGAGACCCATCACAACAGACAAACCTCTGCCCCATAATATTCCAGACATCGTACTCACAAACAAACTAGAGAAGAAAACGTACGTAATAGATATTGCAGTACCCAACACCGTCAACATTTCCGAGAAATACCAGGAGAAAATCGGTAACTTTATGCCCTTAGCAATTGAAATTAAGACCATGTAGAAGCAAGACAAGTCTGTGTTATACCAGTCATACTAGGGACCACAAACACTCTAGCAAGCACTACTACCCAACACCTACAAACATGTGCAGAAAGCAGTCGTAATAAGCACATGCAGTATCGTCCCGTATCCTGCACAACCACTAACATCCATATGTAAATATATATATATCTACTGTAAATGTAACCAGTGACCACTAAACAAATAAATAAAACCAGAATCCCCAATAGAGGAGCCTAGACCGTTGGCAATTTGCCCCGGTCAGGTGAATGTTCTCTGACCTTTTAGGTCAGAAGAGTGCACAAGGCCAGTAATTCCATAATAATAATAATAATCCATACCTTAGCATTCCCCAACAGCTTGCGCCAATTACAGGGGGCATCGGCTGGCCATTAGTTATTATTACGCCTGCGGCTGTAGACCGACTTAAGATGTTATCTTTCCCTATTTGCCGTGGAATGTGGGAAACTACAGAATACCAAATTCAGAAAGAACGCACCAGGGTCCGAACCCGATACCACCAGACTGTGAAGCGAGCGCGCTAGGCACTGCGCTACATACAAGAAAGAGTTTGACCAACCTAACACCAAGAAGCCATACACACAAGCAGAATTAGATATCTAGAAATCAGTGATCAACCTACTTCTCTACACCTACTTACCCAAGAAGAAAGGGAAATCCTAGCCAAGGAATTAAACTTCGCTGTTGCTAATTCTAAGATACCAAAGCAAGAAGGCATCACACACAGGGAAGCTGCCCCAAGAAAGGTATCAATTGAAGGAGTTGAAGAAATAAGACATTAGACTTGCAGAATATTACAGAAAACCAGGCCACTAAAAAGAAACTAAATACTAAGGCTGAACAGAAAGATATGCAAGACATCCAGAAGAACAAAAACTTAATTCATGTATGAGATGACGAAAGAAATGCAACTGTAGTAATAGATGGAGAAGATCGCCCATGAAATTTTCAGAAGTTTTAGGAAGCAGAAGTAATCTGTCCGTAATCTGATTGGTTGGTTCATGCCAAACCATTGGCCTTACTCATAGAACTCCTTGAAGAAGTATTCTTGTTTCTGCTCTATTGAGTTAGATTTGGTATAACACAAAATAGAATAAATAGGTTTGAATTTACTTAAAAGTTTGACACCAAACATTTCAACATAGATATTTACGCAAAAAAAAGTGCAAAAAGGTCCTTCCACCTTCCTATAGCACATCCTAGTTTGTATATCTTACTAGTTACAAGTACATACTACCTCCTCTGAGCGAAATTTAATTAATATGCCTATGCAATCTATACACACACATACGAACGTATGCCTATCCTTCGTGGCGTCCTTTAAAACTACTCTATAATCAACATTTACCATCTGCAAAACAATAACTCGGAACTGTACAAACTGTCTGCTTATCGCTGACGGCGAACAGCGTTTTGCATAAAGGCCACATCACGAAGTTTTAAAACAGTTGGATTCATCGGTCATGCGACGGTATCACAATGCCGTGGGTGTATGCGCCGTTTTCACGGTGCGTGCAGAATGCTGTTCGTGAAAAGTTTAATGTTACCATGTTGGTTCGTCTTTGTAACGGAAATGTACCACCACATTTTGCTCCGCTCTTTGTGAAAATTCTCCAAATGTTATCTACGCTTGGAAGTTTCAACTATTTTTTTTAATGATGCGAACGGAACTAGTAAAAAATGTGTGGTTATCTATATTATTGTATCGTTTCGGCTGGTTACATACAATAGAGTCAGTATTTACGAAAAAGGCAGCGTGATTTGTAAATAAAACGGACACTGACACGTTAACTAATCTGGGTCAAGTTTAAATAAAGTAGCTACATCCCAATCGAAGCGTTAATACACATTTAAATTTCAAAGTAGGGCAAGACAGGCAAGGTACATACATATATGTCTGTAGATTACTGGGTCCTAGTCGGAAAACCTTTCTTATCCATTATCCTAACTCAATTAAGTCGAAGTAACGTCTCAGATAGCAGTAGTAGTACGCAGTAAGCAAGAATTCATTTCATCAATTCGATATCGGCCTGAAGAATCTAGTAGCACTAATGAAAATAATCAGATCCGCTTGAAATATTATCTATTGTCAAGTGGAATGTTTATTAGTTTCTAAGAGATTCAGTGAAGACCATCAAATTAGGTAGGAGGCAAATAAAGACGAAATATTTCTTGTAAAATCTGGAGTTCCGTAAGCTAGCTAATCGTAGATTTAGCCCAATATTTTACACAATTTTCATAGCCAATATATTGATCAATAAATGCTGATAATAATAATAATAATAATCATAATAATAGTAATTTAACAGATCACATCCGTCCCGTGAGCAGGTGCTCCGCAACCCTTTTCCTGAACGCGGTGACAGAGCGCACGTTCCTTACGTTATAAGGGAGATTATTGATGACATTGCAACTTTGATGACATTGCTTTTCAAAGCAAAAAAGTTTATGTTCTAGCTATCTCAATAGAAAATAGTTCTGGAAGCTATTAGATACCTCCACATGTGGATAGGATGTGATCAGGAAGCAATCTTTGCAAGACTTTTCTGCTTCCAGTTTATAGAAAAAGCAAAACCAATTTCCTGCATTTAAAAAAAATTGAAAGTTTCTTCAAATTAAGTTTTTCTATTATTCCTCCAATTTTTTAAATTTTTGAAAGCTCTTCTATGTTTCAAGGCTTAAGCATTTCCCAATCGATTCCTATATTTACTTGACAAAATCTTGGACCATGTAGAAATAGTTTCGAAATAAGTTAAAAAATGAGAAACTGGCCTAAGAAATATTTTCTCACTGTTTGGTTCGAAAGCTTCACAACCAAATATGGTGTCTCAGGTTTACTTCACACTACTTAATACTTCATACGAAATTGATCCAACAAGAAGAAAAAACAGTCCTTTTTAGAGCAACTCTGCATTGCCAAAGTTTTAGATCTTGGAACTTGTTCCAGGATGTTTATGGTTTGGTCTATGTATATTGAATGAAACTTCACCCGCAAAACAGTATTTGGAGTAGTGATTTGCATTTTAAACATATCAGTTCTTCCAAATAGTTTTAAATTTATTTCTTATTGTTTCACAGTTTTGTAAAGCAATATTAAAAACTAGACAAAAATAACAGAACACAGAATATGTTGTAAGCCAGCCTATTCTGGTTTTTCAAATTGTGAAAGCTCTTGCATGTCTGTTACAAAAGCTCCAAGCGTCTTCCAACCAATTCCCGTATTTACTTGGAAAACTCTTGGATCACGTAAAATAGGCGTCGAAACTTACAAAAAACTTACGAAAATTACAAAAGGAAAAGCTGGCCTAAGAAATATTTTTCCACTTATGGATTCAAAAGATTTACAATCAAAAATAGCCAGACAAAATTTGAAAGTGGTTCAGGTTTGCTTAACAGTACCTCATTCCTCATACGAAAATGGTCCTACAAAAAGAAGAAAAATAAACATTTTTGGAGCTCTCTCTTCATTGCCGAAATTCGTAATTTTGAAACTCGTTCCAGGTTGTTTTAGGTTTGCCACAAAAGTAGAGTAAAAATTCAAAGGCCAAACAATCTTTTGATCAGTCTCCTGTGTTTTAACCTTTCCAGATTGTTTTAAGTTTATTTCTGACAAAAATAAACGGAAGAAGTTATAGACCAGCCTCTTCCTTTTTTAATTGGAAGTTTTGACGCTGTTTTGTGTTATGTTCCACAAGGTTGAAGAATTTTCCAACCAATTCTCATATTTGGTTGTAGAACTATGAAAATATGGCAAACCAGACAAAATTTGAACGTGGTTCAGGTTTTCTTTACAGTACTGAAATGGTCCTCATACGGAAATGGTCCTCCAATAAGAAGAAAAGTAGACATTTTCAGGGTTCTCTCTTCATTTCCGAAATTTGTAATCTTGAAACTCGTTCCAGGTTGTTTTAAGTTTGCCCCAAATTGTTCCAGAGTAGGAATTCAGAGGCCAAACAATCTTTGGATCAGTCTCCTGTATTTTCAACATTTCCAGATTGTTTTAAGTTTCTTTCTGACAAAAATAAACGGAATAAGTTATAGGTCAGCCTCTTCCTTTTTTAATTTGAAGTTTTGAAGCTGTTGTATGTTTCATCCATAAGACTCAAGAATTTTTCAACCAATATTTGTTAGTAGAACAGATTTTGAAACTTAAAAATTTAAAAAGGAACACGATTAACCTAAAAATCCTTTCTTTCTGTTTGTTTAGGGTGTTTTACACAAAAATATGGCAAATCAGACAAAATTTGAACGTCGTTCAGGTTTGCTTTATAATGTTTGATTCCTCATACGAAAATGGTCCTCCAAGAAGAAGAAAAGTAGAAATTTTCAGGGCTCTCTTTTCATTTCCGAAATTCATAATCTAGAATCTCGTTCTAGGTTGTTTTAGGTTTGCCCCAAATTGTTCCACAGTAAAAATTCAAAGACCAAACAATCTTTGGATCAGTCTCCTGCATTTTCGACATTTCCAGATCGTTTTAAGTTTATTTCTGACAAAAATAACCGGGATAAGTTATAGGGCAGCCTCCTCCTTTTTTAGTTGGAAGTTTTGACGCTGTTTTATGTTTTGTTCCGCACGGTTGAAGAGTTCTCCAACCAATTCTCATATTTGGTTGTAGAACAGATTTTGAAACTTAAAAACTTTAAAAAGGAAAGAATTGACCGAAAAAATACTTTCTTTGCGTTTGTTTCAAAGGTGTTACACAAAAATATGGCAAGCCAGACAAAATTTGAACGTGGTTCAAGTTTGCTTTACAGTACTTTATAACTCATATGAAAACGGTCCTCCAAAATGAAGAAAAATAGAGATTTTTAGGGCTCTCTCTTCATTTCCGAAATTCATAATCTTGATATTTTTTCCAGTTTGTTATAGGTTTGCCCCAAACTGTTCCAGAGTAAAAATTCAAAGGCCAAACAATCTTTGGATCAGTCTCCTGTGTTTTCAATAATTCCAGATCGTTTTAAGTTTATTTCTGACAATAATAAACAGAATAACTTATAGGCCAGACTCTTCCTTTTTTAATTTAAAGTATTATTTATTTGTAGAACAGATTCTGACCCTTAAAAACTTTAAAAAAGAAGAAATTGACCAAAAAATACTTCTTTTCTGGTTGGTTGAAAGTTTAATACAAAAATATGGCAGGCTAGCCAAATTCGAACTAAATTGGTGCAAAGACAATAAAAAGCCACATTTTTTTGGAAAACTTTGAAGTTTTTTTAAGATGTTTGAAGCTTTTGCATACCTTGGGGACTTTTCCAAACAGAGGAAAGCAGGAAGCATTTTTATGTCCCTCCTTTTTGTTTTTTGTTGTAAGTTAGGTCGATATTTTCTACACCATTACATTGTTTTGCAGAATAATAGAAATTCAGACGAAAAAATTATCAGGTTGCAAAATGGAACACTTTGAATGCTGCTCCAGGTTGTTCTAGTTTTGTTCTATATTTTTACATAGTTTTGCAAAGTATTACTAATCAGCCGTAAGGAGAAGACTAAATGGAAAGAAAACTGCCACAGAAACATTTGGTTTAATTCCCTGCAAGAGTTCATGACGTAATTAACGAGATATGTATATTTTGGGAGCCTCACAGACCAAAGGAATGCTTTTTTTTGCTGTTTTTTTAATATTAGTTGTCAAAAATCTGGAAGCATTTAGAACAGCATTGGAACAATCTGGAAAAGCTTAAAATATCAAGTCAACAGAAGGAGGGCCAAATTTTCTTATTCTGAATTACATATGTATGTCGTGACTTATTAATTAGCTGAAGTTTAAGACTTTGCAGCAAATTTCAAGACAGCTAAAACTTTTAAAATTCTGCATAAGATACAGACAGATTTCATGACGGCAACAATGCACAAGCTCCAACTATTAATCAAATTTTTGGGAATTTGAACCATTATTACTCTGCCAGGGATTGGTTGGTGTTGAAGTTTAAAACCATTTGGTGCCTTTTATTATTTTCATTTCCTAATTGCCTAAGCGTTTTTTGACGACACTCCAAATTGATACCGCCCCATATTCCCATCCAGTTAATTAAAATATATTTAGGTGATCTTTATTATACCGACTTTTAAACAGATCATATTGTTACAGTTTTTAGTCCAACCCTCATTCGTTCATGCATATAAATGAAATTTTCCAGATCAGGTTAGATACATAATGTTTGATAATGGATAAGCACTGTCGTTTGTCATTCCAATATATAAATTTCCTCTCATGAGTGACGCGAGCTCCGAAATTTTTCCATCAAACTTAATATTCTTCTGTTGTCACATCTATGTGCATATACTATTAATAATGTCAGTTAAATAGACGAATGATCATTAATAATATGCGCTGTGGTAGTCGGTAAAATAACGTTATTATATCCTCGCGACTATTACTGTACCAGACACCAGATTATATGTTACAAACTGTATAGCGCAATAGTGCGCTCTAGCGGAGTCGGTGGTGGCGGAATAACGCCCAGATTATCACCTGAAGTAGAGACAAGGGTTTATAATTAATGGTTCGTAATAACGCGCCAGATCCGTACAACACATGTTTCCTTTCGTCCTTACGTTGTCAGAGGATATTATTCATAAAGCTAGGTACTGAGGATGGATGGATGGCTAGTACATCGTCTCTTTGTTGCTATTACACTGACCAAATGTTTGCTTAATCCGTTACGTCTAACGTACATATACCGAAGCACATATCTAAATGTGTTTTACTATAATATCTTCCAGAGAACACCTCCTGGCGTACACCGCCCTCTATTTATGCTATTATGGGAATAAAATCAATAACATAATACGCATTTCATTTAATAATTTTAGAGTAAAACAAATCCAATTAAATGGAATTTATTTAACTGCGTAAATGGATCAGTACATGCGTCAATTCCGGTGCATTTTCCGTATTCGCTTTCCGATTAAGCCACACGAAATTAAAAACAAATGAGGCATCGACCCGGAAAAATTCAAGCAAGGAAATCTTCGTAATTAAACGGAAAACACTACGAAAATATCCACGTTGCATTTCTACGCTTTCATCCAATTGCATGCAATAACGCAGTGCCACCGTTCAACAGTAATATATTTACTTGAGAACTACTTGGTACTCAAGAGCTTCCTCAAAAATTAATCCCTCGCCTACGCTTTTTTTTAACGCGCTAGATCTCACCGGTTGTAATTTAAAACTTTTAACACATTTCTCTTTACTTCGTTGCTCCGCTTAAACTATGTCGGTACTAGTACAACAATTTATAAAATGCGAAATATTTCAGCGAGGGAATCAAATTAGGTCTCATTTGATCGCGAACGAGAAGACAAATAAGATGAAAAAATGCGCTTTTTCTTGTTACATTTTATCTGGATAAATATTATAAAAAAAACTTTGTCAATTTGTCGATATCTCAAGCTAAATTTTAATTAACTCTTTCTATATCAATTCTGATTTTATACAATCTTGCAGAGATGTACAGTCCCTGAAAGGCGGACGCTGTCATCTAAGTGGTGGTGTATGCACATTGTTAAAACTGGCAGATGTTCCTGTAGTTTTAGTGGTACAACGTAAACTATATCCACGTAACCACGCTTTCTGCATGTTACTATGATTTTACGTAGCTACTATATTTTCTGAGAAAGCAGCAGCATTTAGGTAGGAAAGGAGCAGCAATTATGCGGACTGTACGACCGTGTTTGCTGCATAATAGACAGCGAACGCATTGTGCATTGTGTAGAGTGACTGGTGCAATTCCAGATTATGGTGGCGTGCTGAATGACTAGATATATTGTTTTCCGACGAATCATAATTCAGGCTAGGTGTAGGGGTCGAGGAAATCTTCGTCTGTAGACTGTTTAATCGACACGGGCAGGATTATTATTTTACTATGCACCATTGTCTTTAACTTGCGTTTTGCATTATGTTATAACTTCAAAACAGAAAGATGTGTCGCCGAACCTACGAGAAGAAGGCGAGCGAGAATTGTATTAACCGAAAAAATTAAACTGAACAGTTTGGTTTTCGTGAAGGAGAATTCTTTCAAATCTTTAAAGAAAAATGGCTTCAGTTTTTGAGGTACAATCCTCAAATGTGGACTACGTCTTCAAAATCGCAACGTAATTTATCCATAGAAAATGAAGATTTGTTATACAACTTCTGATTTATCAATGGAACTATCTTTTATTTAAATAATTTGCTTGCGTGTAATTTAGAAAATTACAAGCAAGAGAATAAGGGAAATTCCACAAAATCATTATAGTTGTACACATAGAAAAAAAAAATTGAAGTGTCGTCCATTTGGAACGATGCGACTCATATATGACATACGACCTTGGATAAATAGGAAACAAGCCCAAGTGACCTACTATATGACGCAATTCCTAACTGGACACGGATGCTTCCAGTCATATTTGCATAGGTTTGCGATAAGACCAGCACAGGAATGCTGCTATTGCGACGGGATAGACACGGCTGAACATACATTTTTTGAATGCCCACTCTGGGCCCCGGAAAGGTTGCAGGCAGAAAATATTATAGGGCCTCTTACAGTAGACAATGTTATAAGCAACATGCTAGGGCGAGAGGAAAACTGGAGAGTAGTAAAAAAGTGGACAAGGAGCATCCTAGAGCGAAGGGAGAGAGACGAGAAACACAGGCTAGTACGCCAAGTTAGACGAGAAGGCTCTAAAATCTAAACGAACTTCCCTCTGAAGTACTACCATAAAGTAGTTCCAGAGGGAAAATACCTAGAAAGCTTGGGGAGTTTCTTAGTGGGTATGCCTAGATGAAGAATCCCACACTGACGAGAGAGCCAGACACGCGTAGTCAATCAAGGATTTTTCCCCTCATAAAAAAAAATAAAAAAAAGAAGAAATTATTGTCTGGCAAGTTGCTGGATGAGGAGGCACCCTGACCGTGTAGTCCTCTATATACTCTCTCTGGCCCGTGCCATAGCATACTCTGTCAGCGTGGGTACTTAATTAATTAATTTATTAATTTTTTTATTGTTTATTTATTTATTGACTTATTTATTTATTTAAGTTACACGATTACATACTACACTGACAATTGTCAAAGAAAGAAAGCTAAACTAAAACTAAAATAAATTTGCATTAAAATTAAAACTTAATTCAAAGATTAATAAATGAATAGTTAGTGTATTAAGTTGTACACAATTTTGATAATTTTTAGTTGTCGTCTAACTTCATGTGACGCAATATAGAACTGTCGTAGTAGAAGTTGATATTCATATCCTCGGTGAGGATAGGTCTCGTGCTCTTTAAAATATAACAATTTCAGAAATTTTCTCTGAACCCTTTCAATACCTAGCTTGTGTGTATCATAGAGTGAAATGGGTTCCATACTATAGAACCATATTCCAACCTGGGCCTGACAAATGTGAAATAGAGTAACTTAAGTGTATGAATTTGCAGAGCAAAGGAATTTCTCATTAAAAATCCCAACATTCTTATAGCAGCGGGCATAGCATAATCACAATGTAGTGAGAGAAAATGAACTGTCAAAATAGATACTTAAATCCTTAACTATTGAATCACGAAGGAGGGCAACACCATCAATTGCATAATGATATGAATCATCAAGAGATTCATTTTTTTCGGAAATCTAACGACATTACATTTGGCAATAGTTAGATTAAATTTATTGTTGGCACACCACCTGCCTACATTATTTTGTTGTTCTTGCAAGTGTAAGCAATCTGCAACGGATGATATTGTTGTGATCATCCGCAAAGATACACCTATGTACATCCTCTATCAAATTCTTAATAAAGAGCAGGAAAAGAAGAGGACCCAGGTTGGATCCCTGCGGAACTCTTGTATAGGCATGGAAAGAGTTGTAAGTATATCCATTGTAGACAACATATTGCATACGATTAGATAAGTAAGAGTGAAAAAACGAGATTAACAAATCGCTAAAGCCAAATGTATGTGTGTAGTGTATCTACCTGTCCACTATCATCAAGAGTATCGAGTGTGCATTGCGAGGAATTGGTGAGATTAGAGATGGTAGAGCGTTTTCCCATAAAACCATGCTAATCGATTGCAATATAATTTTTAACGAGTGGGAAGACGCGTGAGTATATAACTATATATATAATTCTTGATATCAAAAGCGTTACCATTCTTGAATAGTGGACACACCATAAAATATATCTCAGGAAAAGTTGCAGTAGACACCGTCAGCACCAGCTATGCTAGTCTCGGTATATTTGGACGTCGCTGACAAACCATCATTCACAGCACTTTATTTTGCAGAATGTTGTGTAGCCTTTTTATGTACAACAGGCACTAGACCAGGTCAGGTCGCCATGTGTGTGATGTATAAGCTAAGTGAGCTTTTTCCAGCACAGTAGGTTAGTTAAAATGTTCCCTAAACGTCAACCTTGGATCAAGTATAATTTCCGAGATATTTTACCCTCTGTTGTCATGAGACCCCCCCCCCCCTCTCCCTCCCGCTCCATCCCCCTTCCTTCTAATGTCCTCCCAACCAATATGCAAAACTTAACCTCCATAACCTAGTTAACGAAGCCTAACCAGACCGACGCTTAGGAGTTTTTGTCTTCCATTGGAAGCCACTTTTCCCCTTCAAAGTAGAGCACGGCCGTCCCCGGGCGCCTGACTCCAAAAGGCGCTTGTCCAAAATGGCGTCTTCCATCTCCACATCCGACTTTGAGGACGCATCCGTAGCGTCGGAATCTTCATAGTTATGCCCAGAAACTCCTCCATTTTCACTCATTTCGCTCTCTTGAGCCTCTTCGTCCTCGGAAGGAACTTCTTGCGTCTCATCGAGGAGCTCTAGCCGAATCGTGCGACGTCGAAGATTGTACGCCATCTTACGTGATTCAAAATACTATTAGTTTGTGAATAAAAAAAAATCACACGTTCAAAACATAGTGTACTCATCTTATTCGACGATTTGTATCACAAAAGCACGCGAAACAAAAATTAAAAAAAAAATCAATTACAACTTTAGCTGCCCCTCTGGGGTCGCTGACGACCCGGCTCCGATTCACTTGAGTGTCACAGACAGACTGCGCATTTGACTCACCGGCAACTATACTAATTGAAAGAGCAACTCTCAAACTATAAGTAGCTGGCAATAAGGGCCCGGTTTCCGAACATTAAAGGGGGTGGGAGGGGGGATTTGAAATGTATAAGGCCCGGTCATGAACGACCCCAGTGTGGCAGCTAAGAGATAAATCCATTGAATACACTTTTCGTGGCATAGTCGCCAGGAATACTTACAAATTTGTCATGCACGTAGTCAACATTATCGCATACGAAAGAATGAATCAGCACACAAATATAAAACACATAGATAGGGACTTCTCAGAAGTGCAACAGATGCGGTTGCTTAACTTTTGTCACCTAAATTTTTGCTTCTATTTAAAATAATCACTTTATGATTAGAAAATATAAGACTTCATATGAAATTAATAAACGAAGAATGATATAACTAAGTTATATTTTGATATCTTTTTTGATTATCTAAAAAAATACTATCTGCATGAAATTGCTTAACTTTTGTCCGCTACCGTACATCAAATAATCCTACAAGTTCGATCTCTCTTAGAAAAACATTTTAATGCATCCCTAATGCGATCCAAATTTATGTATGGATCCCAAAAACTCGAATGAGACAATTCCACCATTCTGCAAAACATTGCAAGAATTAACGTCAAACAATATCCACTACCATATTAAATCCATAATTATATTTGATTCGCTTCCTTCTTCGGGGGAAACACAGTTGCCTCGTCGCGACGTCCCTCGCGTCCTGTACCAATTGCTTTCCACCTCCATTATCTAGCCCCCCACCTATCGTTGCCCCTATCGTCTCATCCCTACGGGCAAATTTTAGCCGGCGAAAACGCGAGACGGTAGCAGCACCACTAGAGCATTTCGATTTGTAATTCAATAATTCGCGCTCAAAACGAAAGTTCTCTCTGTGTGCATATTATGGGAGCCCGTGTTATTGTCAACGGGAACCGTTTCCAGCCCGCGGCTCTCCTCTAACGCGGCGCCGAAAATGGGGAAGTCGAGTTAAAGGTTTTATTGATTAACTTCCCTTTTTGGTTTGCTGCCATTAAGTTTGCGAGTTTGGTCCGACCTCGCGGAATTAAACTTCAACCTGTTCCGTTCTGTTCCTCGTCTTCAGTTCTAGTAATGAAGTTCACCCAAGAGCACTTAATATATACGTATAGCAATTTATCTTTAATCGGATAGATGTTAGTAGTTTTGCTAATAATTTTTCAGCACGCGAATGAGCCTATGTGGGAGTTCCTCCTATGGAAGCAATATTTCTAATCCAAGAGCCGTTTCGTTAATATATCGTACCCGCGGTGTTGAGTTAATTATTTTCCTACGCACACTAGCAAGACATAATGAACTAATTTCTATTTTGTGTGAATGGTGGCTCAAGTTTATTAGACGAGGCAATACACGCTACATTATTTGCTGCAACGTCGCATAACAATCAAAACTTTATTCTAAAATTATTTCGTAAACCTGAAATGCTCAATTTACCGTTACGATGCCCGCTGTCTCCCGCTATCGATTCCGGTTTTAATGTGAGGCATGTGGGGTGATATTTAAGCGATCAAAATCATCTGACGAGCCTTAAGGGAATCCCTCCTTCAATTTAGATTCGAAATCCGCCAGATCCTACTGTAGGCAAACGCTCGAGGTATTCAAGCTGATCTATGTCTTTCCTGCTCACTCACCGATGTTCTAGGGATATCGCATTAAAACTCGAATTTCAAATATATCCACTATCAAGGCACTGTTGTCGTTCAGTTTATCTGTCTCTATATGGGGATATAGAAGTGTCAGCTATGTAAGAATAACATTAATGGGTAGAATATAGTTTTATTTATTCAGAAAATTAATCTTATACAATACCAGTAACAAATACAAATACATGCGGAAACATGTTGTCGAACATGCTCCATCGAATCTGCTAGGAATAAAGCTGTCTAAAAGAGTCTCCCTGGTTGAATTTGGGGATTAAGCTGCCATGGTGGTGGTAGCAGAAGAAAACCAAATGGAGTAGGATGTTCTAACTTGCTCTAGAGAACGTTAAATATAAATGAGGGCTGGGAAATATCTAGCTATGACACACACCTTGGCTGCCTCTACAACTAAAATACTTAGTTGAAAAACCTGAAAAATCAATAATGGGTAAAAAGGGTGTGATGCCAAATATCGGAGGGCCTGTAGCGTCTAAAAGCAAAATCCTGGGAAACACCACCTGTATGGTACGAAGCTCGTCAGAAGAACGGAAAAGATAGAAACATTAGCATGGGTCAAAATAGCAAGTGCATACAGCCCAGTGTCAGCTGAAGGGGTTGGTGTGCTATCAGGGCTTCATTTTTATTATTTCATATTTAAGGAAGGGGAAAAAAGTTGTAAAGGCTTACCTGAAGACACTATTAGGGTAGATAACATGACAAAATGCAACCAAATCTAAATGGACTTAGCCACTAATGTCGAGTAAATCAATAAGTTGTTACACAGTGGATTAGATGCTGAAACTTTTGCCGGGCTAATATTTTGCACTCTCAGAGTATGTGTTCGACAGTCTCAGTTCCCAATTGGCAGAATTGACACGTGTTTTTATCAGCTTTGCTAATTTTTTTAACTAATATTTTAGAGGGCAATGACCAGTGAACAGGACCGCGAGGGCTCTAAAACCTGACTTTCTCAGACCAACAAGTTCCAGCAATTTATAAATTTCGTCTGTTGCGTTTGTCCTCCAAGTCTGGAAATTCTTTCTTCAGTTGGCATTTTGAAACACCAAAGAAGGGGTTTAGTCCAATGAAATGCATGTCCAAAACATGAAATGCATGTCCAAAATATGTCCAGTTAACAATAACAGTAACTATGAAGACCAAAGCAGTTTACCTCATACTTAGTTCTGTAAAAACCGATTTCAGTGAAGTTGTTCTGAACATAATAGAGCCAGGCGGGCACTTGGACTACTCCAAGTGCCCGCCCAGCTTCCCTACTGAAGAGTCTTGCTCATCGTCCACATTATGAAGATTTATGGCCACTTTTAATTGACCATAGGATAATTGCTGAAGTAGTTCAGTAACCAAGCAAAAAAATAGCTCAAGTAAGAAAGAATGCACAACAAAACCACCAAGCAAATTACAGCCCCACAGATGAATGCAAAGAAGGGTGCTTTTATCTCGTTTTATGCTATCGGCCGCATTTAAATCTAAACACGAAAATAGGCAAGGTGTACATACCCAAAAAGTCCAACAAATATGGTTTAGAGTTGCTCACATTTACAGATGCCCTAATTATCGATACCAACAGAAATATTACAGCAGATAATTGGTTTTCAAACACCAAGAAGAGGTTTAGTCCAAAACATGAAAGTATGTACAACTACCAATAACAGTAACTATGAAGACCAAAGTTTTACCCCATACTTATTTTGGTAAAAACCGATTTCAGTGAAGTTGTTCTGAACCTAATAGAGCCAGGGGGGCACTTTAATTGGCAAAGACTCTTGGTCATCACCAGGATTACGAATATTTATAATCACTTTCAACTGACCATAGGATAATTGCTGAAGTAGTTGAGTAATCAAGCAAAAAAAGCTCAAGTAAGAAAAAATACACAACAAAACTACCAAGCAAATTACAGTCCCATAGACGAATGCAAAATAAGGGCGCTTTTATCTTTTTTATGCTATCGGCCGCATTTAAATCTAATCACGAACATATGCAAGGAATACATGCCCAAAAAGTAAGTACTGTGAAGGCAAATAAGAGAGAAATTCCAGCTGAATCTCTCCCAAATAGAAGACGATGGGTTGGCTCATTTTTGTATGAATTTTCTGGTATTTTATGGAAAGCTTTATTCTAAAGCAAAACAGAGCAATGGTACTGGTTCCTAGTATACTCCACGGCCAGGAAATTGATCAGAAAGCGCGAAAACCAAAAATTGACATGTCTTTATAACGGCACAAAGGGGGCAATCTTTCAGGATTCAAAAGGTACCTAGTATTATCAAGGAACTAGCGATTAAAATACTAAAGCCCCAGACAATTTGAGTAGTATAATACAAAATGTCCTTACTGGGCAACAACCTGTAATAGAACTCGTTGATAAATTAGATAAGAAGAGAAAACGTAGCCTATATCTATAGACAAAACAGGAATAGTGCTTACAAATGAATAAAATGCCAGAAACCTGTTTGCCTGCAGTGTTCAAAAAAATGTGCAATAGGTGCATTTTGGATGTGTAAAACTTGTTCATGTATTTAATAAAACTATTTTTTACGTCAAAAACTACTTCACTGTCCCACAGACGTATACTTCTAACAATAGCCCTTTCAAGACGTTTTTTTTTTTGTATGGACTCTAATTTAATAATTTGCTTCATATTTTTAAAGTAGAAGCATTTTTAAGATGTTTGTAATTTTTTCAGATTGTTTAAAAGTCTTTTATTTATTTTTTTAGTAGGATATAGTCAATTACTTTGGGACAATATTTCCCATCAGTTCTAAAATAACACACATCCATTAGTTGAAACTATTTTTTAGCAAACTTTACATAATTTTACATATGAAAAACGGTGAAAAAGTTGTTACACAATGGCACACTACATGTTCTACAAACAGTTCTTGTCTGCTTCTCGATCTTCCTTTGTGAACATCTTGTACACCTTCTCCTTTTCTGCTCGACAATCGGCAAATAGTCTCCAACATGGTCTCTTTCATGGTCGTCCAAACGTTGACGTCTCTTCACCTCGGCTTTGCTTTTCCCTTGCTGAATAAGGCTTTCTGCCAAGGCTACTAAGAATTCCAAGAATAGTGTCTTTTTACGTCTAACTTCATTGTAAATAATAAACGCATTTACAGCAGTTATCATCAAGAGTTTGTAAAACACTTTTTTCCACCACTTGGTAGACTTGCGATCAAATTCATACAGGCCAGAATGATCAGTCGAATCGACCCCACCCATATACTTATTGTAAAAGGAGATGATCTTGGGGCATGCAACAGCAAGTTTTTCGCCATTCTTCTGTTTTCGCTCAACAAATGTAAGCTCGTTCCCATGACAGTTGCTACTTGACAATACTCCTTCGTGTCTTTCCACCTAATAAAGATTATTATTTAAAATTTAGCTTCGCCTTTCTTTAGTTTACTCTGCCTTTTTGGTATGTTTTTTTGCGTCCCAATACATGTTCCTACTGCAGCATATGGTAATGTTTGCATCAATGTCACAGATGTAAAAAATCTGTCAAAACAGAGCACAACATCTGTATTCCTAATCGATTGCATTGAGATCATATACATAACCGGTGAGAGAGTCGTTTCTTACCCATAACTGTATTCCACGTTTGATGGGCTCCATAGGCAACTATTGCTTCAAACTCGACCTGCCCTTGAATTTGGCCATACTTTCATTTATAGATTGATAAAGTGAATCTGTTCTAGCAGTTGGATATGTAAGTTTGAAGCTCTCCAGAAGTTCCTCGACACAATATATGTATCTTGGAGCAATTAGCTGGTTTCTCGGGGATATTGAAGTATAATTTAGAAACTAGCAGCTTATAGCGGTCGCGTGATGTTGCATTTTTTATTGTAGTGTTACCCATAGAGGTATGCTTTGACCAATAGTAGTTTAGGCTTGGCAGCGTATTATAAGACATTACCATCATAATACCCGTTATCATCATAATTTCAGAAGAGTCAGTTAGTTTAACTTTTTTTTTTGTTTTCTTTTCCAAAATGGTTAACCTTGCAGGAAAATATCAATTTTTAGTAGACTGGCTATTTATAGACTTCGAAAGAATTTCTGTATCTCTTTCATTAGGTAGTTGATTCCTTGCATATAATTCTGAATCCAGATTATGTTGTCTGATGCAGATAAAGTTGTAGGCGCCGAATTTACCCGTACATTTTGGATGTCGGAATCGTCTGGTATATTATTGCGTTTCTTATCGAGATCAACATTGCTACTTTCAGGTTTGTCAGAGCTCTCATCGGAATTCGAGGACTGAATACCAACTTCAGACGAAGACTCGTTTTCGGAACCAGAAGTAGCCCAATCTGCGTCTTCATCCTCACTATTCTGATAAGAAGCAGTATCGCTCTCGGACAAGTAAAAATTTTCAGCGAGTTGCTCAAGATCCTCTTCAGTTAATTTTTTGCTAATTCTGGAGAGAGAAAAAGCATTTTTATATGTGCTGGGATAAATGGTTCCACTAAAGTAGCCTGTTGGGGCATAATATCCCACAAAAGAAAAACCTAGCGTATTTTCCATCAGTAAATGTGTTAATAAATTCCAATTAGATGATTATGTACCATAGAAAGTTAATAATTTGTAAAGTAACACTTAGAAATCCAAATAAATGCACTACATGCACCCACGTGTTCGATAAATTTGAGGATATCGATTTATTTGTAGAGAACAACCGGCAATAAAACCTTGGTCGTTGAAAAGACTGAATTGGCGTTTGTACATGTACATAAATACAGGACGGTTGTGCCCACTAGTAAAAACGAAATCTCTCTTGGGATGTATTGTCCCGTTAGTCTCGAAAGAGATAGACAAAACTAGCAAATTAACAGGCGCACTTTTATACAAAAACGTAGTGGTTTGTCGAATAACTACCTTAGAGTCTCTTCCCATATATGTAGTTCTACATATTCTCTACAAAATATGTACTTATATGCAATTGTATGTCTGTAAGCTACATCTATATAAGTTTATATCTGCTTAGAATGGTGGCTTTAGTTTGGTAGAATATTTTATATTCGCTATTCTTCATGCCAACAACGCAATATAAACGTGGTTACCTTAATCACTGAAATATGTAAATACATATAGTGCTTTCCGCCAACAGTTTGAATATGACATAATTCGGTTAATTTATAGAATTGTCCGCGACGTTGGACGTGGATCGGAACTAGGTGTGACATTGACTTTTTTACTAGTTCCCGTGCAACAATTTTAGCACGATATCGGAGTCAATTTTATCATGTTCGGAATTTAAATGCACCCAACTGCTTTTATGCAAATTTTCGCGGAAGTGCTTTTAGTATTACATTTGATGGAATATTTAAAAGCTGCCTCTAAATAATATACAAAAAAATATAGTTGAAAGGTTAACTATACACTATAGGTATAGTTCGTATTATAACATTTAGGCAAATAGGGTTTCTTCGCTTTTCTGAAGCTTTTCATTGATTTCTTGCGACATATGTAGATTTGTTGCCACAATGGTGATTTTCTTTAGATATTTGCTTCTTTTCTTTCATAATTGTGGTCGATATTCTCTTTGAAATTGCCAAGAGCTTCAATTTCCAGTGACACTGTCCAATGATTTGATTATTTCAAATTTACACCACTTTTCTCCTTTTTTTAGCAACCCAGAAAGTATATTTTGCATTAATGAAGCAGGTGATTATTTCGTAGGAAAAGTTGCCACAACGCAAAGGCTTCAAGCCAGGCATATTTTGGAATGCTATCAAACAGTCTCCCGAAGTGAAACGTCAATCGTCTAAGTGTTTCTTTACCACCACAAGGATCAAAAATTGCATCTGGCCAAATAAAGCGAACAGTGTTCAATGAATCAATTTCGTCGATTGCGTTTGTCCTCCAGAGTTCCTTCCCAGTCTGGAAATTTGTTCTTCAGCTGGCGTTTTGAAACACCAAAGAAGGGGTTTACTCCAAAACATGAAAGGACAACAACTAACAATAACAGCAACTATAAAGACCAAAGCAGTTTACACCATACTTATTTCGGTAAAAACCGATTTCAGTGAAGTTGTTCTGAACCTAATAGAGCCAGGCGGGCACTTTAAGAGTCTTGGTCATCACCAGGATTACGAAGATTTATAATCACTTTCAATTGATCATAGGATAATTGCTGAAGTAGTTGAGTAACCATAAACAAAAAATAGCTCAAGTAAGAAAAAATACACAACAAAACCACCAAGTAAATTACAGTCCCACAGATGAATGCAAAAGAAGGGCGCTTTTATCTCTTTTTATGCTATCGGCTGCATTTAAATCTAATCACGAAAATATTCAAGGAATACATGCCCATGCTCTATCTAATCAGCTAGGAATGAAGCTGTTTAATGGAATGTCCCTGGTTGAATTTGGGGATGATGCTGCCATGGTGGTGTTAGCAGAAGAAAACCCAATGGAGTAGAATGTTCCAACTTGCTCTAGGCAAGACTAAATATAAATGAAGGCTGGAAAATATCTAGCTATGACACACACGTTTGGTGCCTTTACAACTAAAATAGTTGAAAAACCTGAAAAATCAATAATGAGTAAAAAGCGTGTGATGCCAAATATCGGAGGACCTATAGCGTCTAAAAGCAAAATCCTGGCCGGCACCACCTGTATGGTACGAAGCTCGTCAGAAGAACGGAAAAGATAGAAACATTAGGATGGGTCAGAATAGCAAGTGCATATAGGCCAGTATCAGCTGAAGGGGTTGGTGTGCTTTTAGGGCTTCATTTTTATTACTTCATATTTAAGAAAGGGGAAAAATATTATAAAGACTTACCTGAAGACACTATGAGTGTAGATAACATGACAAAATGTAACCAAATCCAAATTGACTTAGCCACTAATGTCGAGTAGATCAATAAGTTGCTACACAGTGGATTAGATGCTGAAAATTTTGCTGGCCTAATATTTTGCACTCTCAGAGTATGTGTTCGACAGTCTCAGTTCCCAATTGGCAGAATTGACACGTGTTTTGATCAGCTTTGGTAATTTTTTTTAAGTAATATTTTAGAGGGCAATGACTAGTGAACAGGACCCTGAGGGTTCTAAAATCTGACTCTCTCAGACCAACAAGTTCCAGCAATTGATAAATTTCGTCTCTTGCGTTTGTCCTCCAGGTCTGGAAGTTCTTTCTTCAGCTGGCGTTTTGAAACACCAAAGAAGGGGTTTAGTCCCATGAAATACATGTCCAAAACATGAAAGCATGTGCAACTAACAATAACAGTAACTATGAAGACCAAAGCAGTTTACCCCATACTTATTTCGGTAAAAACCGATTTCAGGGAAGTTGTTCTGAACATAATAGAGCCAGGCGGGCACTTGAAGTAGAGAAGAGCTTTGGTCATCACCCACAATCAATTGCTGAATTAGTTGAATGAGTAAGCAAAACATTTGCTCAAGTAAGGAATAATGGACAAAAAAAACAGCAAGCAACTTACAGACCCACAGATGAATGCAAAATAAGGGAGTTTTTAGCTCTTTTTATGTTATCGGCCGCATTTAAATCTAATCAGAAAACATGCAAAATATACATGCCTAAAAAGTCCAACAAATATCATTTAAAGTTGCTCAAATTGATAGATGATCTAATTATAATAATTATAATAATGCTCTAATAATAATTGTAGTCGATATTCGATTCTGAAACATAACGTCGAAAGATGCCAAAAAATAAACACAAAAAATGCCTATAATAATAAAAAGCGCTCATGGTCTATTGTTGGAATCACCCTGCTACGAGAGTACAATGAAACAAGATCAATCATTGGTTTCAGTTTTAACCTAAGAGCCTCATCAGCGAAGCTTGGCATGCAAGATCAGATTTCACAGTACTTCTCACTTACGTGGCTGCTCACTTAAGTATCCTCTGTGGGATCTCTGCCGTTCGATAGTACTTCCGGGATGTACTGCTTCCGACTTATAGCCACTAGAGGGCACGAGGTTTGATACAGCCCATTCCGTGGGGTGTTGTGAACGTAAAGATCAAAAGAGAAGTACTGTAAAATCAGATCTTGCATGCCAAGCTTCGCTGATAAGGTTTTTAGGTTAAAACCGAAACCATCTTGTTTCATTGTACTCCGTAGCAGGGTAATTCTAACAATAGACCATGATGCATTTTTTGTGTTTATTGTCTTCAATTTTCAATGACGCTGTCCAGCGATTTAATCATTTTAAGTTTACACCATAGCGTCTTTGTTTTAGCAACCCAGAAATGATTCAAAATCAAAAAAATTGCGTTCTGCATTAATAAAGCTGGTGATTATTTTGTAAGCAAGCTTTCCAAGACGTAAAGGCCAATCATATTTTGGAATGCTTTCAAAAAGTCTCCCGTCGTGAAGCAGCATTTGCTCACACCTCCAAAACTCGGTCAAACGCAGGATCTTCGCAGGGGATTTATCTCTTGAGTGCTTAAGCATCTTCCCACACAAGTCAAAAGCCCTGGTCAGAGCATGTAGTTTTACTCGACTCACCTATAATCTTTTTATTCTTTCTTCTACCACCACACTTCGCCTCATTTTAATTATTATGTTTTATGTACTGAAACAGTACAATAAATGAAATTTAACTTTAAATGAATATCTATGTCTGAAACCGTAGAATTAACTACATTAGACGTTGAAGGCAGAGTGATAATCTCGTAATTCTCATTAAGTAAAGCAATACCAGACTGTCTTATAACAGAAGATTTGCTACTTTGCACACCTACGCATAATAAACAATCTCATTTACGACATATTCTTCGTAATTAACTACCCACGAAATTCTTCAACTGAAGATGCTAACAGGATGGCGTTGTGTACCGCCCAAGCTGTTTGTGATACATAGAAACGTGAATGCATAAGTTATGAGTACTATATAATGCGTATTAAAACGTTTCCAGCGTCAAAATTTACTTTACAACGCCTACGCAATTTAAACTCGAGCGCGTGTGGTAACGTCTGCCACATTTCGTTCAGTCATCTACCCACAGTGGCGCCACTGTAGCCGTATTACCGTACCACATACAAAACCGAGACGCTTCAAGACGCTTTCGGATGAGGTAATTAAGAATTTTAATTTGACATAAATGAGAGTTTAATCGAATGCCCATCTACCAACCAGGTAGGTGAATGAAAAAGCCCGGTAATAGCGAATTATTTCATAACTCTAACGCAGATGTTGATGAGAGGAGAACTCCGTTGATTGCCGGCGCTTATGTAAAATAAACGCCAACATTAATAAGGCTTTCTCCTTGACGGGTCGATTTAGTATGAGGCAAAGTTTAGGTAGGCATTTGTACAGATGCATGGATGTTTCTTGAAATTTTTTGTGTGATCTATTGGTTTACTTCGATAAATGTTTCTGTAATAATGCAAATGAAGTAGAGATTCAAGTTTGCATTTTTTACATATTACTTCTTTGCGTCACTCATTAATATCGCCCTAGTCCCTTAAGTAATCAAAGCTTGCCATAAAAAGAAAATATATTTTACAAGTCCTAAATTATTGAAACTTATGGTTCAGCTGTATCTTCCAAAGAAAGTTAACACCAAGCTTACTTCTCTCGAATGCTGGTTTTTATTGAGCAATATAATACTAAGACCGTTTTGGCTGCAAAATCAAAATCAATTGCCACTCTTTTTGTCACTGGTGGTATCGTTAGTTGTACTGGTGTAATCCTTCTCTTCTTATTGTTAGTCACCACACTTCTTAGCATGTGACTCCAAATCCAAGTTTGCACCTAAGTTTTTGGTTTTCGAACTTAATCTTTCTCCATTTTTTTTTACAAATAGTGCTTGTAAACCACGCCTATTTCTGCTTTGGAGCCAATGAATGAAAATTGATATATATTATAAATTTTCTAATAGTCTGAAAGTTAAATGTCAGGAAAAGAATGGGATCCTTGCATTTGCTATGCATGGTATGGTGGTATTGTGAGGGGCTGGTAAGAAGAGCGCAATGCCATTTATAACACCAATGACTTGGATTGAACAAATGGACAATTGGTTTGAAAGCTACTTTGGCTGGGGTTCTCCAACAGAAATTAGAATAAGATTAACTACCCTGGTGTGTCTGCTGTAACGCGTCTAGTACATCATTCAGAAGCCTTGCCAGTACCAAGATCTATAGGTGTTGCAAGTGAAAAATATTCCATTACCAATGCAGAGGAAAAAATTTCTCAGTTATTATCAACCAGTGATGATGAATATTTGCCATCTCGAGAGGATGGACCTCACTTAGTAATAAACACAAAATGCCTATGATAGGCCCTCATGGTCTATTGTTGGAATTGACTCGCTAACGAGAGTACAATGAAACAAGATCAAGCGCCGACTTCGGTTGACGTGATTTCGGTTTTAACCAACCTCCTCAGCGAAGCCCATGAGTCCTATTAACTATAAGCATTTTGTGTTTATTATTTTTTTGGCATGTCTATCTGGACTTCACTTATTGTTAGTAAATCAGTCAGAATTATGGTAAATAGCCTTAGCCGAGATCTGAATTTGTCAAAAACTCAAGCAGAAATACTAATATGTATCTTTCAAGGATTGAAGCTGTTAGCTCTGAGCAAACATATTTCTAGCTTTTTCCAATGCCAATAACACAATGAGCTCCAATCGAATGGTGGTTGGCTCTCTTGCTTTTATTTGCTCTGATGTTTAATTCAATCAGTTATGACAGGCTGCTTGAGAATGCCAACCAACTGGCATTTTTCCTAGACTAGTTGAGACTATGACATCAAAGCATTTGAGTAATCTCACTGGAGATACAGAAAATTTTTTTGCTCTTTTCCTATCTTTGTCTGTGGGGAAGCATTCGTGGGTGACTCTAGCGTTTTTAAGAATCTATTATTCAAACCGCAAACACAGTTCTTTATTTCTTTATATGCGTTGGATTTGTGTACCTTGAAACGAAATTTAGTCGACTACGAATTCCATTCTTCACAATCTCAAAATAGCACCATGACTGGCTATTCAGGAATTAGTTTCATAGCCAGGCTGTCAGGCCTTTTTCAGTTATCATACTGGAGTATCATTGCCTATTACCATTTAAAATTGCAATATATTACATTGGAGATCTCCAGAACGACATTGTGGTTTCTTTGGGAAATCTGTCAAAGTGATGTTTGACTATTATTATTTTACTTGCATCAGAAGTTACTCTTTTTTCCATGCTGATCAGATGATGCTTGTCCAACCGTGAGCATAGAGGCCGTCTTAGTCGGAAGGATTCGTTTCACTCTAAGATTGGACTTTCTCGGTACTAAAGCTTTTAATCTCTAAGATGCGGTTCCTCTAACCGCGGGCTTCGTTAATCGATCGAAAATTTTTGAGACACCTCGAGTGGACGGCCAAGGATACGGTGGGTATAGACGCGAGGCGGGGCCAATCAGGATCCACTAG
Organism: Popillia japonica; assembly: GCA_004785975.1. Taxonomy (NCBI): domain Eukaryota; kingdom Metazoa; phylum Arthropoda; class Insecta; order Coleoptera; family Scarabaeidae; genus Popillia; species Popillia japonica. The sequence goes on from SMLS01063493.1 coordinate 30,406, forward strand.
GTTCTGGATAGGCGGGTTCTCCGAACTCAATGGCCTTCCACGAGTTCCTCTGGTTAGTATTAGCGCGTGGTGGTTCAGGACGGGAACGTCCAACTACAGATGGACCTGGGTGATTCTCACATTCTGCAGAATATTAGGATTCTTAACTTGACGTGACTTGCTGACGCTGGATCAGGCGAGGGCACCGTAAGTGAAGATTAGTCAGAGAAGAGTCTTGTAAATAAGGAGTTTAATTCTCAATGCCAATGCACTTTTCCAGCACAGGATAGATAGCAACAGTTCACCGTGCAGAAAGAAACCTGACAGCAATTCCAGAATAGTGATGTCTAGAAGTCAGCCTCGCATCAATTTCTGTACCTAGGATTCCCAGGGCATTCTATTCCTATTCCTTTCATATTCTATTATTTGGGTGACAGAGTCGTTTTAGTCCAGCCATTCAAGCTAAACACCATTGGCTAAACTACGAACAATATGACTTCTTTTAGAGGCACCTCTATAATCTCCCCAATCTGGGTTGCAGCTTACTCATGTCTAAAATTTCTATAAAAATCATAATCATAATACTCACTTAATGTGGAATAATATTTAGATACCTGTAACATGGATCTTCTAGGATTTAACGCAAGATAAATCTGCTGGGAAACTACACTTTTCAAGCATATTTCCCTAGTGATCTAGACGTCTGATAAAACACGTGCACGAATTTTATATGACTAACGTGGTTATATTATTAGTTGAGTAACTACGTTCGTTGCCTGAATTAACGGCTTCAGCCGCTAATAAAGTCTTTCAGCAAAGAATCTTAATTATTTAACATTTTCCAGAGTCGGTGCAAACTTTTACATTTAAAACTTAACTTAAACTAGCGCATACAGCATTTTACCTCGGTAGTGCACTAGAGGTGGCGGTTCCGCATAAAAGGTAAGTTGTTTTAACAATGTCTCAAAATTTAATGCATATGTTCCGCGTTATTATTGCAACTAACGAGTTTAGCTGGTATCAGAGAGAGGTTTATACATGATTTTCATTTTAAGACGAAACTTAATTCGCGGAAGGTAATGAATATGTGTATCGCTGGCAAGACAGATCGTGGAAGATAGTATAAGATATATTAAGCTTTTAGTAAATTGCATCTCAAATAACCTATCTGTTTTAAATCTGTACATGTACATACGTCATATTGGGTAGATTAACGTAAGTATTATGGCTCAAAGGTAATGAGTGTCATTCGAGAGCACAGTTTTATGAATTGAAAATGTGCTAATATTGCTTGCGGTAGTTTCTGTATCTTATAAGCTCTAATAAAATAAAAATTATTTTATTAGAGCTGGGTTTTACAACCACACGCAGACGACATATACTTTTTGTAATCGTAAACGCCCTAATAAGTCCAGCTTAAGAAATATGGACCTACATTATAGAAATACAGAAAAAATTAAGGATCCCGTCGAAATGTTAACCCTTAATTGCATTGCATAGAAAATTTGATACAAACTGAATTTAATACATATACTTTACATACATTTATAATGCTGTTCATTTGTATAGCATTATGTCTTATATTTGATACATACCAAACAATATAACAAATTTCAATAAATTGTCAATAGGTGGCTATTGTGTGCATGCTGTCATAATTTATACTGTGTGTTTGTGGTGTAAGCACATATTATGGTGTTTTATAACTATTACTCAAAGAAAAATTCAGTGATACTTTTAAATAAATACCTATTTCAGATAAATACAAGTAAGTAGTTTCTTATGAGAATATTATTTTTCTAATATTTTTGTTATACGATACACATTATGGATTTTATGGTTTGTAGTATAAATGTCACATTGTGAATAATGTAATATGTTTCCTTTTCACAGACTGTAGCACAAATGCTACACTATGCAGTAGTCTAATATTCTTTTGTTTATTTAGAATGTCATATGAGAAGAAAGGTCGCCGTTAGCTCATCACGCAAGCTAAACTTCTTGAACTCGCAGAGCAATTTTATGAAAGTGAAGATGATTATGGTGGTTTTTCGGATGACAGTTTGGTTGATAAAAATTTCTCTAAAGGAAGTGATAATGAAGATGATACTGATGGTGAAGCTGTTGTAGAATTCTTAGACGATAATAAAGAATCAACAAAGTGGATGAAGTGAAACTATCACAAATAATGAAAGAAAATTAAATCAAAGAAACCTGAAAAGTCTACGAAATAAAATAGTTTGGCGTAAGAAACATTTGATACTTGATGATGCGACAAAAGAATTCAAAGGTTTGTCAGATCTCCCGATTGATATTTTACATTTACATACAGTAAAGACTATATATAAATCAGCAAAAAATTGCGCAAGTGGAAGAATTCTGCTATCTGGGAAGTGTATTAAGTTCAAAGGGTGGCACAGACTTAGATGTAACAAGGAGGATATGGAAGGCACAACAAGCGTTCGGGACGTTGAAAAACATTTGGACATCAACACAGATCGAACGTAAAACTAAACTGAGAATATTCAACAGCAATGTCATATCAACTCTACTGTATGGAAGTGAAACGTGGTCGTTAACCGAAAAAACCCAGAAAAAGATCCAAGTATTTGTAAACAGATGCCTCCGAAGGATAATGAAAGTTTCCTGGCCTAATACTATCTCGAATTGCGAGCTTTGGAAACGAACTAACCAAGAGCCAATAAAAAATATAGTACTAAAACGAAAATGGAATTGGATTGGTCGTACATTGAGGAAAAACAATGAAGATATCACCAAACAATCAATAAAATGAAGTGTAATAGGACGAAGAGAGAGAGGAAGACCGCAATTAACATGGAAAAAAGAGAACAGAAGAAGAAAGGAAGAGGTCTGGAAAGAGTTGGGGGGAGCTGGCAATAATAGCAAAAGTGAAGGACCGCTGGAGATGCTTCGTGGAGGCCCAATGCTCCACTAGGGAGTAAAAGGACATATATATGTATATATATATATATATATATATATATACTATTCGCAGGAACAGAATTACAAATTGTCAAGTAATAGATGCTACAAACATGGCAAAACTACCAAGAGGTGCATTCTCAGGAGTACGTGTCAAATGTTGATGGAGTTGATGTGAGTACAGGGGCATGGTTAGATAACAAAGTTGTTTCCTTATTATCCACGTTTTGCGGCGAATTACCTTAACATAATGTCAAACGATATGATAGGAAAAATAAAGAGAATATTACTTTAGAATGTCCCAATGTCATAAAAGAATACAACGAGCACATGGGTGGTGTGGACCTAATGGATAGTCACATAGATCGCTATAAGATTCCACTCGTCAAGTCAAGAAAGTGGTATTTGAGGATATTTTTCCATTTACTGGATCTAGCGGTTATAAATTCTTGGTTGCTATATAAAAGAGCACATTTGCAAAAAAACGAGCCTGTTAGCAGTACACTATGGGAATTTCGATTAGAGGTTGCGCAATCTATTTGTCGGATAGGCATTCAACAGGAGCCAAAACGGGGCCGGCCCAGTGCACAACTTGAACCAAATGAGTCATTGGATGGTGTTTGATCAAGCACGTTAGAGATGCAAAAAAACCAGGCTGTTATGCGTTTTCGCAATAAATACGGTGTTCATTTGTGTTGTAATAAAAATGACAACTGTTATTACAAGTTTCATAAGAGTAAATGAATACCATATCTATTATACCGTGTTCTTTTTTTATTAATACACACATGCACCTCCCCTGTGTGTAACATTAAAAAGATAATTGTCAATCCATTAGCAGCATGGTAGGCAACCAGTTATACATCAAGAACAAAAATACATACCTACATTAGATATAATTCTTAACTCGTTACCATGGAATAAAGAAAACATTTTTTTTTACTCAGTACACAATGAATAACAATAATCTTAAATCAGATTGTAATATCCTTTGGCGCTTAAATTCAATAGTTTTCTAATAGGTACACGAATTGCATGTATGTCAAAAAAAAAGTATGTATAGTTGATAAATCCATTAAACTAAGACACGCGTGGTTCTCATACGTCAACACATGAGTGTATGACTGGTTGCCTTCTATTCTGCCAATGCATTGACAATTATTTTTTTAATGTTACACATAGGAGGTATGTGTAACAATAAAAAAGAACCCGGTATAGTGTTATTACACAATGTAACAAATGTGCTACATACCCTTCAAACCATAATATAGTGCCTGTGTTTAAATAAAGATTTTTTTTTAATATGTTTTAATGTATGTATGACCTCATCCGTATATATGATATCCGTATATCTCAATTTTTTCAAAAGAATTAAAAAAATCATGAAATAAGGGTTAAGTTTAATACGGGCGATACATAGAAATCGCGATGGGAGTTTTGTTGTCCCTATTTTGTTCGGCATTCAAGAATAAAAAAGTATGTAGAAGTAGAATAATAAAAGTGGGGCACAAAATAAGGGCGGAAAGATATAGCGCGCCAAGTCGGACGACACAACTTGAAAAATGTATTCCGAGATAAAAAGAATGTTTTTCCTCCAAGTTCCAATACACATTGCGGATCGAGAAAGTTATTGAAACCATTCGTCATACTCGCGAATCTTGGCAAAAAGCGACGCGCTTCAGGAGAAGAGGAAACTAGACTATTGATCATTAAAAACATATAGAATACAGCTACTCATTGTAATGAGCCGTTCTAAATCTCTAGTGGTGTTATTTATTTCAAAAGAAGGAAGTCCTTAGAACTTTTTAAATAATCCTATTAGGAGACGTCTTGACTGGAGGAGGTTGGGAAAATTATTATTGATGTTAAAATATTTCTAAATTTAGCTCAAACTAATCGTTTTTATAGGAGGAAAATAATACGTTACGCAGCGATAAAATTAAATAAAACATAACGTGAAACCTGTGTTTCAATTCGCTAGAATTTTATTACCTCTTACTGTAACAAGATAAATTATTAAATAGTCCTTTTACGTAACCTATGTATACCTTCGTTCAGATATCGCAAAGGAAAATTTAGTGGATAGTATAGGGTCAAAATTTACTTTATAATGTAAATATCACTTTCAGTCCGTTAAGAAATATTGCCCCGCTATAAATGTAGCAGCCAGTAGCGTGAACCCCTTGAAATGTTTTAAATCACATACGCTGCAGGAATAACAATTGCAGAATCTTTCCGCAGGGTCAGTGTAAATAAAATTGCAGTTGTTACGTGAGTGTAATTTACAGCATTTGTAAATCACACCAGTAGATGTATGTGCATGTATATTTTGCGGATATACTAAAGATTTTACTATTGCTTGTAAATTTTATTATTTGCATTTTCTGTTTTCTCATAGTATACATATCTATGGGAGATACATATGTACATATTGCTGTGGTTATCGCTGTATACGTAGATATTTTCGGTTTTTCTACGTTTGTACGGCTGTGACTCTGAGTGGCAGGTGCGTGCGCTGACAAGTGCGGGGAGAAGAAGAGATATTTTTACTTTTCATTATTTAAATTTTACATTGTTATTCTAAAATTTTATGAGGTGCAAGCCTCAGCACATTTATTGGCGCCCAACGTTGAGGCCATTCGAGATACGGAGTCTCGAGTTAAGTACGGCGGGCAACATAAAAATAACATATTTTATAGAGATGTGAATCTTGCTAACACTTTGTAATTTAAGGAAATCGTATAAATCGTAATTCAAGATGGTGGATATGAAACCAGATATGAAATGGAGAGAACCGGAAAAATATGGTTAAGAGGATTCTGATAAAATGGATGAGTTTCAATGACCTTATTAAGGTCAAGAAAAATGTATGGGACCCAATAATGAAACGGATGGACAGAATGGGGGAAATATTAAAAGAAATTTATGGACGGATAAAGGCGCAAGATAGAGAAAAGGAAGGACTTGATCTGACTGATGCTGGCAAAACCAATTTTAAAAGGCCATGTAGATGCTCCTGGTGCCCCTCCCAAAATCTGTTACGTTACCCAGTTATTGCTTCAACGTGGAGTAAAATGTTGCATTTATCAATTCTTAAAAGATGGCTAAGTCTCGTGAGAAAGCAGCGAAAAGTTTCTTATACATAATAGTCAAAATTCAAATTGATAAAAGACAATTGCGCTCACTACGTTGCCAAAACAATGCCAAGAAGTTTGGAAGAATTTTGGAAAAA
>ML217861.1:0-17673 GCA_004785975.1 Popillia japonica
AATGTCACTATTTTAGTTTCAAAATTCCCGTATAAAAATGTATTAACGAAAAATTTTCAATATGCTATGAAATTTCGAATATAACAAAATGGCGTATCTACCCACGATAGAAGAAGTGGACGAATCGAACAAAACTCCGGCACCGTCTTCACCGCGGGCTAGCTTAAATCCGAATATCCACAATCCTTCTACGGGATTCTCTTACAATAATAACCGTGTGTCGCCTACACTTGGTAAACATAGGCAGAGTACTGGAGGGGAAACCACATCCACTAGCAATTACGGGCACAGGTTTATTACGCATTCGACTACTGGCAATATAACATTGATGGAAGATTGTTTTGGGCTTTATATGGTCGACAAACACACTCCCATTAAAGTATTGAGGTACACATGGAGGTCGAGTAATAATGTAGTAGTACAGGTTATCACTTACGGAGCTAGAATCGTCAGTATGAAGTACCCCGATAAAGATGGTAATTGTGCGGATATAGTACTCGGTTTTCAAGATCTAGCTGGATATTTATATTATGACCAGTATTATATTGGGGCAACTATAGGAGCTGTAACGGATAAAATAAAAAACGCTCGTTTTGAATTAGGTGGAAAACATATTAAAGTAACTGAAAATGATGGGGACCACTACCTTAACGGCGGCACTTACGGTTTGGATAAAGTAATTTGGAATTCGTGCGTCGTCAAAAACAAAGTCGTATTAACTCATGTAATACCGCATAAACATGAAGGCCTACCAGGACCAGTCATGGTTAAAATAACTTTCGAATTGAGTCCTTACAACGAGTTCCACATTGATATGGAAGCGAAATCGGGAAGACCAACAATAATAAATTTATCAAATTTGTGTTATTTTAATCTGGGAGGGCACAACGGCGGATCTGAAGAGTTGAAAAAACATTCGGTGACCATCAATTGTAATTGTTATACGTTGATGGATGATGATGATTTGCCTACTGGGAAGATTATGAATGTTGTCCATACGAGGTATGATTTTATGCAGCCGAAATTGATGAAGGATTGCTTAGGTGAGTAGGGGACAGTAGATTCGTGTTGGTAAGAAAAAATTCTGTGCAAGTTGTATTGGACTAATGTTCTTATTTATTTTGAATATCTAACGCTCTCTTGGTCAAGATATTTGCCAATAATAACCTACGAAACTTTATGGTTTCAAGGCAAAACAGTCATCCAGCAATTTTTGTACATCGTCAATATTCTAGCAGCATTTATCAGAAAAATCAGCCTGCGTTGATTTTTTTGCGGTCTAAATGCTATTCAGGTACTTAGAATGGAAAGCTTCCAATGTGCAGCCTAAACAGCAGATGATTTCTTTGCTGCCTAAATGGCGTTTTGCCTTTAGACTGAGAAGATGACCTTCTTGCATCCTAAATGCCATTTTTATCACCAGAGCATCATCCATTTTGATCATGTAATCCTGATAACATTCAGCTGGGACAGTTTGACTACTTCTAGAAGTTTGTAGTAAAAGACTTATTTAAAATTCGACCAGGTATACCACAATAACAGTTTCTTGACATAGATATTTGGTTTTGCAACAGATGTTGATGAGGACCATGACCAGTGAATAAAGCCGTGATGGCGCTAAAGTCTTTTTTGTTGAGGTTGAGGTTCAGCAGAAATTTAGCTAAAGTGGATGAAAAAAGTATTAAGTAAATTTTTCCTTTTTTAACTGTCTTAGTTTTGGAATGTTAGACCAATGCGAAATTTCTTTGGTTGATCTCCCACTATAGAAAGTGAGCTCTTATGTGGTTTTACTATAGGACAACAGAATAGCTGTGGTCCAATGAATTTAGATTATGTACTCCTTCTGGTTCTGGATTGCCACTTAAAACTGCATGTCAAGTTCGTTAAACCTTGATGGCATATTATCTGTTTTGCCAGCTTTCCAGATTTTAGTAGAATTTGTGAATTTCTTGATTAGATTTTTCTGCGAAATTCAATACTGACCCTGCATTCGTGCGACTAGTATATGGGATTACTGATTGGGGTACCTCATCAGCTAGTTATGACGTTTATTTCAGTTCAGATTTGAAGGTTTTATTTTAAAAATCTTAAACGAAATTATAGAAATTGTTTTTCAAAATTAATGATGTCGACTGAACAGTACAAATCCAAGTCTTAGTTTAGGTTATGTCAAACTGGTTGACGCCATTACTGAGAGGATAGAAGTTTATTATTATCTATGGTACAGGCTTTCACGACCGTTGTTTATGGCGTTCAAATATTGTGGGTACTGTAGATAAATTTATTCCAGATGATTTTTTCCCATATTGTAACACAAAAGCTATCTCTTTAGAATGTTGTAACAGTTGGTAACAGATATTTCGTAATCAGTGGATTGACAAGCATGGATCTACAGAATGATTGCGATTTGACAAGCTCTAATTTCTTCCTCCATTAGGTGTGATTGGGTGGGAGTTTAGCCATTTGGCACTTCATATAAATATTGAAGACGATGAAAAATATGGCAAAAATTTCAGTTCTTTACTACTAACAGTACGGCTTACACTTACTACTCTATCTCTACTAACCTCAAAAAAAAACCAAACCCGATGTAATTTTTTGAGGATAGGTGTGCTTGTAGATAATTGTTCGATTGGCAACCCCGCTTTCAACTAAAACAATAGATCCTTATAAATGCAGCAGATGACATCTGTTAAGTTGGCCTTTACAAAAATACCTGTTTTAGTAATGTCGTAAAAATAGGACACACTGTATATTCAACAATTACCAATAGAGGAAATATTCTTTACGGTTATTTTTTTTATGTAGGGTTGTCAGCTAATCGTGTCTCGCTCTAAAGCTTCTAAACCAATGAAGTAAGACATTTCATTTATATGTCAAGGCATTGATCACTTGATGATTCATTTTTATGGAGAACTTTCGTACCGTGTGTATTTGGTTGCAAACTAATATTTTCGGAATTTATGCAATTGGTACCACCCCTGCTCCGCCTACGACCAAAAAATTAAATCCGAGTAGCGAGGTCTTATGCAGGTGGTCTTATCGGCTGGCAATAAACAGAATGTTTTTTAAGGATTAGAAATCGTTTGACGTTACATCTGAAAAAAAATATAACCGATAAAACAACCTTTTCTTAAACCCATCGATTTGTTTTTTAATAATTCGTCTAAGAACTTTGTTTTTAAATAAGGTAGCAGAAAAAACATTATTTAAGTACTTTATCAATTACATATTTAATAGGTATGCCAATTACACTCACAATGTTATCCATCGGCAAATATTAGTTTTTTGCGCTTACCGAAATTTCGAATTCATGTTCGTTCTTAAATGTTGGAAGTAATTTCTTTTTGGGAAATATCGACATAAAGGGACATCTGACTAAGATTTTACAATTGAATACCCAACGTAAATAAGGTAGGTGTTATAATATTATAAATCACAATAGAATATTGTATCTATTCCCTAAAAAGGCGAGAGGAAAAATTCGGAGAATACGATTAAATATAAATACGGCTTTAAAACAAGTGTACCTTTGTTCCGTCAATACTATACCCATTCAAATAAATTGTAGATGTTTCATAGAACCAAACAATAAAACGCAGCAATGCGTCGTAATTTTATTTCCTTTTATTTAACGCATAGGTATTAGCATATTATTATGCATATACAGTGAGCAGCAAAAGTATTCATACAGCTATGCAAATCAGGAATACCTACGTGTTTATAAAACTATGTTTACTGCTAATAGAAATATTTAACAGATGTCACGTAGAACAGCTATTTCAAATGTTCACCTGCCATACAAACAAAATGTGAATAATGTGATTGTTATGTTATTTATTGGATAAACATCCATTATAAACGCAACGCAAAAATATTCATACAGCTATTTTAAATACAAAAAACAAAATGATGGCAAAATTTGAGTTTCTCGTAACACCACCTAAAGGTGACGACCCTCAATCGTCTTGGTATGGACTGAACTAGTTTGCGGTATACTGCAGATCTATTTATCTCCACTCTTCTACGGGCCCGTTCTCCAAGTTTCTTTTGCTTCTAATTTGATGTTGCCTGATCTGTTGTTCGAGGTGATGCCATAGGTTGTCTATGGAGTTCATGTCGAGAGACTGGGGAGGTGTTTTAAGAAGATAGTACGGCAAATGCAGCTAGAAGTGGAAGACCAAAGAAACTTACTGGGCGCGAGCGTTAAGCGATCATATGACAGATACGAAAAAATCCTAAGATTAGTGCGATAAAATTGACCTCATTTATTCAACTGACGTTTAGTAGACATGTATGCACAGATACAGTTCGAAAAGTGTTACTTGGCAAAGGTTTAAACGCAAGAGTGGCTAGACAGAATTCACTGCTTAACAATGTGAAGAGACTAAAGTGTCTCGTGTTTGCCAAACAACATACGTTAATGCCTCTCCAGACTTTTAGGAGACAGTTATTTTTACGAACTGAAGTAAATATTGGGTACAAATTGGGTACGAAATTTGGTTATTCTTCCAAGTAGATATAGTGGATAGTTTTGTTTACTTGAAAATATTAAAAACAAATCTTAAACAAAGTGCACAGAAATTGCGAATTGCTGATGATTTTTCCTTGTACCAAGATAACGACCTCAAACACTCTGCACGAGTTGTACAAGAATGGTTATTATATAATACTCCAAAATTTCTTGAAACACCTCCTCAGTCTCTCGACATGAACACTATAGAAAATCTATGGCATCATCTAGTACAACATATCAGGCAACATCACATTAGAAGCAAAAGAGACGTGGAGAATAGGGTCACAGAAGAGTGGTGCAAAATAGATCCGCTGTACCTATAATACCGCCAAATTAGTTGAGTCCGTGCCAAGACGATTGAGGACCGTTAGCGATGCCAAAGGTGGTGTTACAAAATATTTAAATTTTGCCATTACTTTGTATTTTGTATTTAAAATAGCTGTATAAATACTTTTGCGTTGCGTTTATAGTGCATGTTTATCCAATAAATAACATAACAATCACACTATGTACATTTTATTTCTTTGTATGGCAGATGAACATTTGAAATAGATGTATGTACTTCTACGTGACATCTGTTAAATATTTCTATTAGCAGTAAACATAGTTTTATAAACACTTATTCCTTATTTGCATAGCTGTATGAATACTTTTGCTGCTCCCTGTAGATAGTAAACTGAGAAACGTTAAATAGATACTATTTAACACATTAATTATACTTTAGCCAGTTAATAGTTATTATTATTAGATAAAAAAGGAATTTTACGAATAAATTCAACAAGTACGTGTTTTCACAAACTTTCAATCGGAGTTAATTCAGCACACGGCATTTTCGTATTTATAAAGGTTCTTTTTATGCTGCGGTAGATCAAACGCATACATATGAGATTCATAAATCGAAAGAAAGAAATATTTTGATGGGCGTGACAAACAACAGCTGGCTTTTTTGTAAAACCAATAAGGTGTCTGGACCGTTATATTGCGCGTGGGTAGATGGAAATAAAGGTCCAAAATAACGACGAAAAATATTACATTGAATGAACCATCAAGTTATCAATGGTCAAGGGTGACATATAGGTAGTAAGTGATTTTACTCACTCCAAAACCAACGATTTCTGTTAGATATGCAACTGATGTACATAAATAATCACAAATAAGTAACAGAAAAATAATTACAATAAGTGTTTAGAATGATTTCAGTTATTATCTAACCAAATATTTTATTAAAACATCTGTCAAATAGCGACTTTTTGGTTAACATTTATTTTGTTACCAACATATACAGGTGGCCATTCGAAAACGAAACGGCATTGATTGTGGGCATTTAATGTCATATAAAAATAAAATGCTCAGACACGTCAACTTTGTTTTTGAGGGGGACATTTATTAGCCGTACAAGCAAACCCTCACTTGCAATCCCTTGGGGCAGGGTGGAACTGACCCCAAAAATCTTAAATGGAAAGGGGGATTGAGTTGTACCTCGATTGAAAGGTCTTTCGATTCCCTTTACAATGATACCTAGTTTATGGCATTCCATTTTATTATGATGCTCAAAAATGAACTTTTATTTCTGTTATTAGGAGAAGCGATTTACAGTATCAAAGAGATAATAAACTTACATGTATCAGTCAAGTAGATGTTGAAAGTACTAAATCAAGATAAAAACTCAAAGCGTAGGCTTCTAACTCAACATCACACGATCCAGGTTTTTTATTAAGATAAAAACTGTTTATTTTCAGATACAAGAAATTGAATTTGTAAAGTATTTTTTCCTTTTGCATTTTGTAAAAAACTGGAATATTTAGTTGATCTAGATGTCGTAAATAAAGAAACAAATGCAAAACTACACATGTGTCGTGTTAGTTATTTAGTATTAAGTCAGACGATAGCCATTGCAATTCTTAATTATTATGAGGTTTATAGTGTTATTTTTTTCCGTATTTTGTATTTTGCTGGTGCATAAAAATGGCTTACTCTATAGCCAAAAGAGTGGAGCTGATTTCAATATTCTTTGCAAATCATGAATCTGCATTCAGAACAGCTGACAGTTTTAATCAGCGGCATCCTGACAAACATGTCAATCGAAAGTATATCCTGGAATTGGTGCATAAATTTAGAGAAACTGGATCGGTAGCTAACAAAAAGCGAGATATTGCAAATCCAGTAGTCAATGAAGCAGTGGAAGTAGCTGTTCTAGGTCATGTCATTCAAGATGCAACACTGAGTACGAGAAAACTGGCTGCTGTCTCAGGGGTTAATCGAACCAGCATACAAACAATTTTGAAAAAACACAAATTCTATCCCTACAAAATAGGAGTCGTCCAAGAGCTTAACGAAGATGATTTTGATAGACGTCTAGAATTCTGCGAGACACTAAGCGCAGGAGTACATCAAGACCCACATTTGTTATTTAATATCTGATGAATGTTCTTTCTTCGTCAATGGCACTGTAAACCGTCATAATTGCCGTTACTGGGCGGATACAAATCCTAAAATTCTTCATTAGACGCACACACAGCATCCAGAAAAGTTAAACGTTTGGGCTGGCATCTTCGGTGACCACCTAGTTGGCCCCTTTTTTCTACCTGGTACATTAATTAGAGAAATGTACTTAGAACTATTAGAAACTGCAATCAATCCTGTCTTAACTGAAATAACGGAAAACCATGAACACTATTTGGAAAATTGTTCTATGTTTCAACAGAATGGCGCTCCGCCTCATTATGCACGCCCTGTACGGGACTATTTCCGGATTTTCCGAATTTCCGGAAAGGTGGATTGGTAGGTGAGGTTCTATTGAGGGGCCACCAAGGTCGCCAGATTTGTCACCATTTGATTTTTTTTGTGGGGACATTTAAAAACTAAGATTTACGCCACTCCACCAACTTCTTTACAAGATTTATGGGAGCGAATTATAAATGAATGTCATATCATAACACCAGATATTCTTCAAAATGTGAGAAACCGTTTTGAAGACAACTTATACCACTGCATGGAAGTTGCTGGACAGCACTTACAACATCTACTTGACTAATACATGTAAGTTTGTTATCTCTTTGATACTGTAAATCGCTTCTGCTAATAACAGAAATAAAAGTTAATTTTTGAGCATCATAATGAAATGTAATGCCATAAACTAAGTAAAGAGAATCGAAAGATCTTTCAATCGAGGTACGACTCAACCCCCTTTCACATTTAAGATTTTTGGGGTCAGTTCCACCCTACTTAAAGTATTGCAGATGAGGGTTTGCCTGTACGGCTAATAAATGTCTCCCTCAAAAACAAAGTTGTCTTGCCTGAGCATTTTATTTTTATATGACATTAAATGCCCAAAATCAATGCAGAATTAAAAAAAGTGATCATAATTTTAAAAACCCTGTCTAGAATTCTCAAAATGTAAGAAGGTTGACACCAACTTCATATCTTTCTCAATTCGCTTGATACCAAACTGTGATTGAGAATTTTGTTTTTATCATTTTTAATTTGTTTCTCTCAAATTTCCAGAGCTAATAAAATATTTTTTGGGAATTTATAGAGTGGGTTAAGATATTCTGCTCAACTTTTGTTGGCTTTTTCATTGTGGTGTATACCTTAGTTGTCGGTTAAGTTTACAGCAATGATTTTTCCCAATTTTTATGGAATATACTTCCAAACAATTTGGGGGTTAGTTGCTCACAAACTCCAGAAGACTGGGTAGCTAATTTCAAACAAATTTGTTTAATAATTCTTCTTTTTCTTTTAAAGATGTCGTACCTAACAGTGGTTATTATCAAAATCTATGCATTAACCGTGCTACCGCTCAAGGCAACTGCCTAGTTGCTCGAGTAGTTCATACAACGAACGGACGTGTGTTAGAAATCTACAGCAATCAGTATGGTGTCAAATTTAACACGGGCAATGAGTTTAGCTTGGGGGTCCTATCGCCTCCGTCTCCAGAGCAGAGAAGCTTGGTGGACGGGACCGAGAGCATATTCGTCATGCTAGATCAGATGTTCCGCATCATGGATTCGTTAGATGTATTCGACGAGAAAAATTTCAAACGGGTACATCGTATGCTGGTACAGATACATCAGCATAAAGAGGACCAAAACCTAGCTCTCAATTTCGGTGAATCGTTGTCCTTCGCGAATCCGGATTTTTGTATCTTCAGCTTCCTGCATGCGCTTCAGCAATCAGCTTACGCCGTTCAAAATATGATACCTAAGAATATCAAAGATGTAAAGACCTGGTCGGAGCTGAAACTCATCATCCAAGATATGCATGATAAATATGTTGAATTGGATACGGTCGATGATGATGAGGAACTCCTAGAGCTGATAGACGAGCATGTACCGGCCGAGGACGATTTAACGCTTCAAAAATCTGGCGACCTCCAGAGGAGTTCTGTCGTCGTAGAAGGAAATGAGTTGGCGCGGAGATCGACAATTAGAGAACAATCAAATGTGTCTATAACTAAGGAGCGAAGCAAGTCTATTGCACGGTCTATTCAGAAAATTCTTTCGGCGCAGAAAGAAATGGCAGAAGCTGCTGCTCAGAAGGATGATCCATTCGGGTCAAGTATTGATAAATTTGCTATCGACTCAGCTAATGAAATTCCAAATTTTTACAAAGATGGTAGGATGCACGGGAAATTCAACGCTATTTATGCACGACACTGTGCTATGGCGTTTCAAACGCAAAACTATCCAGATGCTGTGCACCACAGTAATTTTCCCAGTTCGATCCTGAGGCCTGGTGAGACTTACAAGCATTCGATAGTGTACAAGTTTTCGACGAAATTTGGTAATTTAACGCAATTGCGAAATAATAAACGATGTCGGTAGATGTAAACTGTGTATTGTAACTGTTTAATTAGGATTAAAATTGTTTATTTTGTATGTAATATCAGGTTTGTGTATTAAATTATAATTCTTATTGTGTTATTTAATATTATTTAGCATCATGCTCTGTGATGAATGTAGAATGGTATAAAGAGCAAAGGGCTTAAATTGGACCATTGAGGAACGCCTGTAGTGGAGACAGCGAGTAATTTGAGAAAATCTGGGCACATTCCAAGTGCACTAACAAGGGCAACACCTGGTATCTGTACCAGCATTTAGGTTTCATCTTACTAGAGTCAATGGCTTCTTGCTCGAATGCTTCCATGAAGATGTTGGTGATAACAGATGGTAGAGGAGATTCCATGCAGCACTATTCACTTGTTCGTGGAATTCTCCGTTCCACAGGAAGTAGGTTGTTGCCTGATGATCTGTAGTGTTTCTTCCACTGATAGTGAGAAACGGATACCAATATATCTTCCTTGGTTCATCCAGTATTTTCTTGAGTCTCAGGTATAGTAGTGTAGTAGAGTTGTGCAGATATATGGTTCAATTGATGGTTAGGTAACGCATTTTCTCTCTCCCTCCCTCTCTGGTCAGTGCGTTCTCGGTAAGTCGAATTGTTTTCGTAGCCGTAGTACTCCCAATATGGTGTTGAATTCTGACGAAGGTTGGTAGCACGTTTTCATCTCGTCCCCATCGAAGCTACTAGTTGGTATTTCTTCTTGCGTAGTTTGTCCAGCTTCCTGGTATCCACCCCGTAGAGGCGTTAAATAGTTGAGTGTAGGCTTTCACGGCCGTAATCCATAGTAGATATATCTGAAGAGCTGCAGGTGTTAGCTTCTTCATAAGAAGAAGGAAAACTTCAAGGGCCTCCGTAAACAGTTCAAGATCAGTTAGAGTAGTGTTAGGAGGTATATAATAATAATACCATTTACTTCAAAGCACTAGGGGGAAGGGGGGCACATTCAACCTAGGGGCACATTCAACCACCTGCTCTAAATCCTCTCAGTATTTGAATTTAACGCCGAAAAAATTCTTGTTTGTTTCTTATTTCTTACAAACCCCACCAGTGTAGTTTGGCTATCATATTGCGATTATTGCAAGAGCGAAATAAATTAGTTCAGTTCAGTCTGATGAACTAACGGTAAGTTTTTAGTTGTTGTATTTCATAAGTTCTTGTCTATATCTATAATGTTATGGAAACTAGGTATTTATTTCTGTTTTCGGTGGTAATTAGAGATCACAGTGTCATGGCGGTTTTAACCTAAAAATAATTACAAAAGTTAAGTATTTAGTTTTTCAGATCATGTAGGTATGAGGCACATTCAACCACTAGGAGGTGGGGTCCTTTCAACCCGTGCCCCGTAATGATAATTGTGCTACAAAGATCATATTGAACCTAAAACTGTGTTTAAATATATACACGTTTTATTTCAGATGGTACGAAATTAAAAAAAAACAAACAGAACAGAAATAAGTGAAAATGACACGAGAAATGCGATTAAAGAGGTATTAAATAATCGACTTCTAACGCAAGTTTTTCCAGATAATAAAATAGCAAAAACTACAAAGAAAATTATAAGGAAAATGAGCACAAGTAGTTCTGATACTGAAGATCTATTGTTCTGGAAGCAGATGGAATTTGGGATGATTTTAGTGATGTAGAAAACGTACATCTTGTAACAGGCGATGATCAAATACATCAGAATGACTTTGTTAGGGTAAAGTTTCCCACAAAAATGACTGCAGTTTATTACATAGGAAAAGTCCTGGAATGTTTGAACCTTAACGAATTGCAAATCAAATACTTGAGACGTAAGACACCAGATTACAAATTTTATTATCCCCTAGTCGATGGCATATCTGCAGTTGATCGTTCTGATCTTATTTCGAAGTTACCAGCACCCAATTCAGCTAAAACTGCCAGAACTTCTTCTCTGTTAACTTTCAACGTCAACTTATCTTCATATAATGTTAAGTAACTAAACTTTCACAATACAATTATATGCTATGTTGTTCTCTGAGCGAGCCCCAGAATGTTATTTTAGATATATGTAGGAACCAATTAAAGTAATAATTACACAAAATACAATGAAGTTTTCGTACACTGGGATCTTAGTTGAAACTGCCCCACGTAGCTGTTGAATGTACCTCACCGGTGGGGCACTATCAACCACTTGCAGATATTTTTTGAAATCCAGATTTTTGCAGTTTAAAATAAGTTTAGAAACATTTTCTTATTAGCAATGGTAACAAGAAAGTATGAACCTCGTTAGTTCAAGGCAGAAGAGGACCGTTTTAAATAAACATTCTTTCACCAGCTATTTTTGGAAAAATGGTTGTATGCGCCCCCCTTCCCCCTATAATTTAAGTTAAATATAGTTCTGATGACACGTTTCTGCATTAAAAACACTATCCACGTCTGAGCACATACCCCAGTAAATAATGGCATAGCGCATACATGCAACAAAATTCGAATAATAAAAAGTTTTTAATGTTTCTACATTACAGGTTCTTTTTAGCTGCTTCCAGACAACATGTCTTTGAAGTGTTTTACACAAATAGTCGATGTGCAAGGACCATTTTAAGTTTTCATTAAGTCTAAAATTTTGGTTGTTGGGACAAAATCCCAAACATCCTCATTAATAACAATGTTGGGAATTACTTTTAATTTGTTATGAAAATACACAATCTTTGTTTTTTCTTTATTGAGAATTAAATGGTTATTTGTCATCCAAGAATTGATGTTATTAAAGATAGTTTCAGCTTTGGACGCCATATCAGGTATGTCAACTGAATCTAAGATTAAATTGATATCATCCGCATATAAAACTACTTGTTGCGCTTGCGATACATTGGTAGGTAGATCATCTATATATATTAGTCCTGAGGTACTCCAATGTTAACATTAAGAAAAGAAGATTGATACGAGGTTATAGAAACGCTCTGCTTTCTGTTTTCAAGATAAGATGTAAACCAATTTAATGCGACTCCATTTATACCATAACGTTGCAACTTATACAAGAGAATATTGTGGTTGACAAGGTCAAATGCTCTTGACAAATCAACAAATACTCCGAAACAATGTTGTTACTATCCAAGTTACTAAAACATAAACTGCACCGATATAAAATGCGAAAGAACCAACGGTCGGTAATAATCACCACAATAAAAATTCACAAGCGCTAGTATAAAAAGTATGGGTTCAACCGTTCGACCAATTCATTTCTAGCATTCCTATGCATCTGCATTTGTATTTGATAAGGAGAACACCAGGGTTGTCCAACACGGATCTTGATGGGCATCCAGGTACCAGCTTTTATCCTAACCCACCCTAGTTTATGAGAAAAATCAACGTGGCTTTGCGCGTTCTTTTTATACCGTTGATGTCAATCTCTGTACAACGAAGTTGCCGTAGCGCAGTGGATTGGATCTACGCCTAATTTAGAAAGCCCGAAAAAAACACTACAGGGTGCTCGGATACTTCTCTTACAAAAAAAAAAGATCGTCATCAACCGAGCTAAGAAAATGAACGAATGATGTTTTCAGGACGGCTCGGCTGATAAAGTAAATGTTCGAAGTTGCTACCGCCGACACGTATGCATAAATGAGCGTGCCGCAACAATGCATCACACAGTGATAACACGTCCTGTTCACGAATTTGCGCAATAGATTCGTAAATATTATTTCTCAAGTCATCGATATTATTTACTTCTCTGTTGTAAACCAAGTCTTTCAAATATCCCCAAAAAAAAGGAATCTAATGGATTTAGGTCCGGAGAACGAGGTGGCCAAGCTACCGGTCCTCCACGACCAATCCAAAAATCACCGAAAATGTTATCTAGATAATCCCGCACATCTCGCCTAAAGTGCGGCGGAGCCCCATCGTGCATAAAATACATTTGTTGGCGAATGTCTAATGGCACATCTTCTAGAAGTGGTTGCAGTTCATTTACCAAAAAGTTTAGATAACTTTCCCCCGTTGAAACGAGCCGGTAATAAGAAAGGACCAATGATAAAATTGTTTATTAGACCGCACCACAAATTTATGGAAAATCGTCGCTGATGGTCAGTACGATATATCGCATGAGGGTTTTCTATTGCCCACACATGTCTGTTGTGAATATTTAATATGCCTTGAGGTGAAAAATTTGCTTCGTCCGTAAATAGAATTTTGCCTAAAAAGTTGGGATTGTCCGCATTTTGGTCGACTAACCACTGACAAAAACGCACTCGATGAGGGTAGTCGTCTTCCGAAAGATTATGCACACGCTGAAGATGAAAGGGGTGAAGTTGATTTTCTCTTAAAGTTTGCCACACGGTAGACCGCCCTAAATTTACTGTACGCGCAATTTGCCTAGTGCTCACAGATGGATCATCTTCTACCATATTCAAAATTTCCTCTTCTGCGTCTACATTTCTTTGATTACCACCGCCACGTCCTTGCTGAAGTTTGACGCTTCCGGTATCTCTTAATTGTTGCACTACGTTTGTGAATGTGGTTGATGCTGGCAACTGGCGATTAGGAAATAAATTGGCGTATCGTGGACGAGCAGCTCTTGCGTTTTGTCTACATTCTCCATATGTAAGAACCATATCACTTAACTCGTTGTTTGTATAATGATTAAGGCATTTTCACAAAGGTTAAACAAAAGTCACGACATTAAGTAATAAACTGAAAATACTCATAAATTCTTATACAAATACATTTAACGGAACTATTAACTGTAAATTAATGTAAGTAGTTATACGGTAAACGAATAGAAATACTGGCAAGGAAGCACAATGCATTAACCACTGCAAACTGATAGACTAATGACGTTGAAGTAGCAAGCGAGATCGAATAATCAACAGTTGTGCGTTTATAGGGCTTAATGTGTAGCTCAGCAGAAAGTCGAATTCATCAAGGACCTACCTCAATAATATTGATTTCTTTTAGTGCTATCGTACTGCTGACGATATCATAAAGATCGGCTATTCACTTTTAACGCGTAAAGGCCCACCTAAAAACATTTGCTGATTTTTTAAATAATTTTTTTATCCATTTGCTAATATTTTTTTATTATTTTTATTTGGTTTTATTCTGTTTCCTATGTTATATACAACTAGTATTTCAATTTTGTAAGACAAGTATCCAAGCACCCTGTATAAGACGATATCAATTTCAAATTTAGTACCTATAATTAACGTGATAAAGTAAGCGGAAATAATACCTCTGTCTAAACGTGTATGCACTCTCACTACAGTTCTTCACTTAAGTTCGAAGAGTTAAATTTCTTGCGGGGTATTGTATAAATTCTTGCGTCATTCACACTCGCAGAAAATAGCATTATACTAATCCACGAAGTTTCCATCTTACAAACGCTAATCTCCACCTTTTCAAAATTTCATTACGTTACCCAGTTAATGTCTAAATTTCGTAATCTCGCTAGCGAGCTATTAATAAACGTGCACGTGCGGGGACGAGAGAGTAGGGGAATCCCCAGCATAATACCGGCCCCCAAAACTTAATCCCGAAGATATTCGACATTTCCATTCACTTGCCTTGATAACTAGTGGGCTCAACGACAGGAATACACACAACATATTACATATTAACATTATACAGATACGGCATGCATAGATATATGTACGTTACCTTGCTTTGCGTCCTGAACGTAATCCTGGCGCTCGGCTCTCCCACGCCGTGAGTGTTAACGGCCTCGACGTAGAATTCATAATCCATGTCGTGCTCTAATCCTTCTAATATGTACGGGCTGCGCGCTTTCACCACCGACTTGTAGTCGTTATCGTACGTGGTTAACATCCGATAGTGGACGTTGTAGTGTTGTACAGTATCGCCCAGTATTTTCGGCGACGACCAATGGAGTATCGCGAATTCCGTATCGATATTGGTGATGTGTACTTGAATCGGGGCGCTCGGTAGGACGCCGTATCCTTGGAACAGGCAGTTCTTGTATTCGTTCATGTAACGAAAACATCTACAAAAGATTTGGCGATTGTTTACTTTGTTAGACGATCGAAAAACAGGATTGGTTGTGACAGCTTAAAATGAAGTGTTTTGTTAATGGTGTGGTGTGGGTTTAGAACAGGCTAAGATAAATCGGTATATTTTTTCAATGAAGTATATACAGGAGATCTAGGACGATTGGACATAATTTTGTGTAATGTTGTAATTATTTCAAATAAAATATTTCGGCATATAATAATGATTTCTTCGGTACCTACTAAAAGATTGGCAAAGGGTTTCAGAAAGTAACTCGACATGTCAACCCATATTACGAACACAACTTTAGCCTCTAGCATGGTTGACACGTCGAGTTACCGTGACCTTCTGACATCTCTCACCCATTTTCTATTCCTGAAGGAACCACTTACATACTTTTTTTTATCTATATTTTGTGTTGTTTATATACTAGACTCTCTAGACTATGTTGTAGTTCGATATTAATTAGTGCCCTGTCTAAACACTCTACTACTTCTAGATGTGAAATAAATTTGGTTGGATTTTCGTCATCTTCTTCCTCAATGGGATCTTCATTTTCATTTATTGGGCTAAGTAATTCTAAGTTTGACTATTCCTCTTCATCATGATTTTCTATCTGAATCCATGCATCAAATTCCTCTCGAGAATTATTATTAAAACCACAAAATTTGTTCCACCACTTTTGTATGAACCGACGCCGACGTGTGGGAGCTTCTATGACTGCATTAAAACTAATTTAATAAATTGGAAATTGTTTTTGTACATCGTTTGCACTGAAATAAATTTGCTAGTTTGAGATAAGCTGAAGACCTTGCGATATATTCGAAAAAGAGTCCTCAGACTTATGAGCACGGGTAGACAGGAGACAGGAGACAACTCTTTCCTAAATAGAAAATAAGGTGTTGAAGAAACTATTGTGAATCATTTTGTCAACTGTCTAGCAGTGGGCAAGCTGAGGAGCTATATTGAACTGGAGCAACTAGACGAACCCAAATTAGAAAACAAAACTTTCCACCAATTTACGCACATCTTTGTTCGTTTGCAGCCACCTCAAAGAGGTTGGTAAAAAAATGTGAGGTGTACCAATCAATGAGAAAATGAATCTTGACCGTTTTACATTGATCCGTTGATTGGCTGTCCAATATATTACATTTTTTAGATTAATCTTCTCTAAATAATTGCTTAGGTCGTTTCCTTCATTCTTTGTCTCCAATACAAAATGCAATAATTTTCCCCGATAGTTTCCTTTTAAGTTTTTCAAAACGCCCTGCTCGATTGGTTGAATTAAAACGTTGAAATTTGGTGGTAACAATAGAAGAGTTTAATTGCCCCAAACGAAAGCTCTTCTACAGGCAAATGTGGAGTTGCGTCATCCACTAGCAACAAAGCTTTAGCAGATGGCCCACTTATCTGAAGTAATTTTGTAATCAATGGAATGTGCTCTTCAAAAAAGAAGTTCCTAAAGAATTTCGAATCCATTGAAGTTCTTTTTTGATGTTAATACTATAACAGCATCAAGTTTGCTTACCGTTTTCCACGATATTAGTTTGCAATACAGACCAGTTTTGTTACAGTTATAAGTATATAAGAATTCTCGTCGATAATATCTTTAAACTATTCCATAAAGTTAATTTTGCGCCTTCAAAAAAATAGCACCCACCCGTCTTCTTCGCCATATACTAACCCAAACACCAACTTTTTTGGGGATGTAATGGTTCCCCATGAAAAAATGAGGATTTTTCGATGACCACAACCTCATATTCTGTAAATTTTCGTATCATGGCATTAAACAAATAAAATCAGACCTCAGATGAGAAGAACCAATTTAAAATTATTCGATATGGGTGCCACATGAGAAAAACTTGAATGGACGAATTATCTTTGCTTGCATGGAAGAAAATCATTGGGGATGAAAAGTAGATTACCTATCCAGAGGAAAAGGGCAAAACCGGAAAACCTGTCTCCTTCAGCTGTAAACCGAAGCTGGTAGGATATTTCGAGGAACAGTCAAAAGACTAAATTCGGTGAGGTAAAATTTTCGGCTTCTAGAGATAACTGTACTAAAATGGAGACTACTGTAACATACCTTTAGCAAGGTATGAAAGCAAGTCAGAAGTCCTGTCAGAAAAGCAAACCATTTAGCATCAATCAAAAAATGACGCCATGGACTGTTACTTTTGTCTTGTAAAAATTTAAGGAAATCCAGATATTCTATCAGCAAAAACAACATCTCACTACTCAACCAGATCTCAATGATTTTATTTGGGATCCACCGGAAGAAGCACATGAAGACCTTGCAACTTATATGCATGGTAGTGCAGGTTTTTCTGTAGAATAAGTTAACCTGTGTG
>ML217862.1:0-24678 GCA_004785975.1 Popillia japonica
CTTGGTAGTTCAAAGGCGCAGTCATTAAAGCTATTGGCGACAACCTTTAGGGTATCACTCCTGCCAATACCAACAGATTCCAGTTCATCAATAAATTCTCAAATAGATTTAGGTTTTGATTGGTTGCTGTGGAAGTCTTATTTGTTGAATTTAGGACACTAAATTACCAGCTTCTCCCGTAGATCAGAAATTTTAAGCAGGCTACTGCAAATCCTTATCTAGCTGGCTTGCAAAAATTCACCTTACAAGCTTTCCAGATTATCCTTTCAATGCTCTAACCAAAGAGGGATTTAAATTTCAATTAAGATTAGAATCCAGTAGGTCTACAATGACAAACAATTCTAAAATAAAACTAACGTTGACTGTAGGTAACACATACATACACTGTCAAACTTTAAAGTGGCTCAGTAGATTAACATGGATTCTATTCTCTTTGAAAGACAATGCACACCGATGGCTTTTGTAAGATAAAATGTAACATTAGTAGTCGGTTGACGCTCATATTAAGGGAAATACGATTAGATAGTTCCCCTGCAAATCAAATAAGAGAGAAAGAACGCGGAATAACTACACAGTCACAGAAACCGTTTCCCTTTTAGTTTCTACGTCTTTCAAGATTGAAATTCTGTGAAGGATTATGTCGTCAGAACCTTTATTTGAATTACTATTGTATAAGATTTCCTCACATTCACCTTGGTAATTTACTGTAACGACAAGGAAGTAGATGCTATTAACTACGAGAATATTCGATTTCTTAAGAATAAAATTATAATACTTCGTTTTAACTATAAAATTTGTAAATAAATAAACATATAGTTATACATAACAGTAAATTATTTTGAGCAATATATAGACTAGATCCACCACTATAAGGTCCAATTTTGGCAGCGTAAGCAATTACATAGGCTACATAGGTTTGATCGTGTACTGTATGGAATAAATGTGCTTGCGGACCTGAAACAAAAATTGTGAATTACAACATAAAACAATTAATGAAACGCACCTTTAGCGTAAACCAAAACATCTGCTCCACTATGTGTGACCTCATCCGTTAATACAACAGCCTGTTGCGAATACTCAAAATCTTCAGTATCCTCTAGAGCTGGATCTGGCCTGACAACAGTATTATTCTTCACATAAAATTGGTAAGTATTAGGCCCACCAGTTCCATATAATAAACTTGTGTAGTTATTAAAATCACCATATTTAGATTTTTGGGCAATACCTACATAATCGTAATAAATTAATGTATTCTCAAAATTAACTAGATTATCAAATTTAAATCCTACCCAAGACGCTTTCACCTCTATTAGCATAACCACTAAATACCAAAGAATGCGCGTGATCAGAAGTTACTATTACCAAAGTGTCTGATGCGTAATCTTCAATTAATTCTAAAGTTCGTTCTATTGCATCGCTAAATCTGACAGCCTCGTTCAGAGCTTGTTTGGCGTGTCCCCTATGATGGCCATAATCTATCAATCCACCTTCGACCTATAGATATACGTAGGGGGAAGATTGCTGGAATTGTTTAACTTACCACTAAAATATAACCCTTTTCGTTCTTTTGAAGGACTTGAATGGCTTTCTCTGTCATATTTGCTAAAGATGGCATTCCTGATGAACTTCTATCTCTTGCGTGGTCCATTTGTAAGTGACCATTAGCAAAAATACCTAAAACATTATATTAGATTATTACTGTTACACAAAGAGCAGTTCTACCTAAAACAAATTCAGAAGAAGTGTTTAAATTGTTTAATTCTCCGTTATTCGAAACAAAAGCGTGTGAAGTATTTCTTCGAATTTTATCATCTTTCCAATCCTTGATAAGGTCCCTGCCATCTTTACTATAACACGCCCAAGTGTCAATTGGATCGTTGTTTTGCTCTTCTACATTCGATTGTAGCACTTGCCTTCCTCCGCCCATAATTACCTACTTCAACAAATTCTTGGATTTAGAAAGTAAATTTGTTACAATCATGATTTAACGCACATTAATATTCTTTCCTGGCTTGTCTTCTATTAATTGCCTGGCAATGTCCTTACAAATTCTGGACTTATCTGGTATTACTGCTTCGCATTCCCAATTTCTGTTGGGTGAATGAGCATATAGAGCGCTAGGTGTTGCGTGGGTAACTCTAGTTGTCGTCACAAAACCTAGAAGATATCTTCATGATTTTTTTCTTATACGAAATTTATTCATTTTGATTACCTGTAGATTTACCAGCTTCTTGAGCCCAATTGAAAATACTTGACACTCTTGCTTGGGGGTTTAAAGAACCAGTACAGTCTTCAAAATCTACTGTTGAATCTAGTCCAGTGGTTTTTTGATTAGCTTTCACACCACAAAACATAGCTGTAGCTGTACTGCAGGAATCGGGTACGTACTTATTGGCTGAATATGTCTAAATTATAATGATAATTAGATTTCGCTCTGAAAGTAGGGAACACATTCAATTTCAAGTTACTTACTTTAAGAACTCCTACGTTTGGAAACTTATCGAAGGCTAGAAAACCTTCTTCGCCTTTTCCGTAAATCCTAGCTGCTGTAGCAGTAGTTACACCCATTCCATCCGCTAAAAAAATTATTACATTTTTGGCAATACCTTGGTTGAATGTTTGTTGTAATGCCTTTTCTATGCCGTTCTGGGATATAGTAGCCCAATCTGTCAGATCTAGAACATGTATTGTGTTGATTGCAGAATTTTTAGCAATATAATCAATTGAAAATAATTGGTAAAATATATAACAAATGTTGCGAGGGCTTATGTTTCAAATTTAGACTTTTATTCAGATATTTATGTTTTTCAGTTGTTCTCTTGTTGTTATGCTTCTATATATGTTTGTGTAAAATTTGCTTCACTCCTAGTTCAACGCAATGGTGTTTCTTATTTTTTTAAGGCTAAAACTGCTAGATCCATAAAATAATACTCTCATGCAGGCTGCTCTTCTGGCTCTGTGGATGATTAATGTTCTGGTGTTGTTGATCTACAACTACAACTGCACATTTGCTAACCTAAATGTTGAGAAGCATTATCTTTGGATCAATTAGTCAGCTGGGCGATAGAAGGATTCCTCCTTCAACACAACACACGTCTTTCGATCAAGATGATGTGTGATAGTGTTCCAATCCTCGAATTACTAGATTATCATACTAGGTGATGAAATCAGAAGTAAGAGGGAATCTCTGAGAACAGCCACACAAAAGAGCTCACGTGTAAGACAACAGATCATAATACCTCACTGAAAATCTCCTTACGAATCCTACGAATGCTTTATGAGAAATACTACGTTACTAGCCTCTTTGGTTTTATATTATATATGGCTTTCGTATTAAAAGAAGTGGAAAATCAGTTGACCATTCTTTACGAGACTTTTTGGTTTGTGCTTACCAGGTTAGGGACTAATTACGACTATTAGGCCGCTTAGATTAGATATGGCTTGCTTAAAACATATCATTGGATATTTCGTATTCAGAGAGCCCATGAATACATTAAAGAAAGTCAGCCACCGACCAGGTCAGGACCCAAAGTAACGGAAACTTTGACCTGCATCTTGCCACCTGTTGGCTGTTAATTTTAATGTTTGTAGCAAATTTCCTAATTAAGGGATTAAGTGTTAACCTTTTATCCCACCACTTGTAGTCATGGCAATCATTGAGGGTTTGATTTAATCTATGAGAAGAAGTGTTGCTGTGAATCGATAGATAGATAATTGACGACCTAGTTGAGTAATCTTGTAGGAATTGAATTTATGCTTTTTTCAACTGAAACCGTTTGTTTGAAATTGGAAAATTTCTGCATTTACATGCTCGTAGACTCAGAAAAATTGTTTGATAGTTTCTCGCACAACCGACTAGTATAGTTGCTTAAAATGTATAAAGTTGTTCAAAAGCATATAGTTCGCGTCTTAAAAGCTTCTTCTTCTTTTTATTATTGTTCTTCCAGAAGATCCGTAGATTTATTTTTGTTTTCTTGGACTTCGCTTATTTGCTTAATATCTTCATTTCTGACTTGATCCCAAAAAGTTTTGTCTGCTATAGCCCTTCTGGTTTTTATTTCAGAAAAGCAATGATGAAAAAAACCCAAACCAAAGTAGATATCGTTTAGAAATCCATCGAAAACGTCTTTAGTCAGTCACTTTGGTCCTGTTTAACCCTAATACCACCCTCCAGTAAGTTGAATAACAGCAATTTGGACCATCTAAAATGCCAGTGAAGTAAGTTATTTGATAAACATAGATGACATTAAATTCTGAGCATAAGCGAGAGACGAAATAAAAGATCTACTTAGACCTGTAAGAAAGGGGTAGAATAAATTGTCGTGAAATAGCAAAATACTGACTAAGTGTAGGTATACAAATATGTAGAGTTGATATGAACATTTCACCACAAATTTTGATCAAGAAAGATAATTAGGAGTTTGACCTATTTTAATGAAGCTGATACTATTATTCAATAAAATCAGAACATATTGACAGTTCTAGGTTGAAATAACATGCAGGCAGGTTTATTTTAAATTCCTAATCTATTATAATGTTCTCGGTTTGCCACGCTGTTCAAGGATGTTGTAGACTAAATTTTACAGTCATCAGTATGCATTGTTATTACGCAATGATCCAAAAAAAGTGGGCAAATCGTTTAGATACAGAAAAAATAAAATTGGGACAAAAATGGATCCTTGAGGAGATCGAACGGGACTTACAATTAGTGATCTTACAGAAAACTATTTGTTCCTGAACACCGTCATTCTCCAGCTTACGTAGCAAAATTTCATGTTTATGAAAGTATAATACTATTGTAGATTCAGCAAGCAAACGACATTAACTAAGCACGATATAAACTATGTTTCAAAGAAATTTAGTAGCTACTACACAAATTTTCGCAAAACAGTTTTTTTTAAATGAGTTGCATTAATGATTTTAATTCAATTTTTAACTTCTTAACTTCAGAGTAAAGATTTATTCAATTACAAATATGAAATTTATTGGATATTGTGGACCCTTTGACCTTTTGCGTTAGTTTTCGAAATGAATCATTTTAGAACTATATATAGAAAATATCTTATCGGACCAATTGATTTAAGGATTACCGTATCAAATATTTCATAAAAAATCACTTTATTAATATGCGTAAGTATAAACAGCCCAATAAAAACTGCAAGGTAGCTTCACCGCGTATTGGTAAAACTTCAAGGTTAGCATTGTTACTACTTACGCACAATTGCAATTAAACTCTAAATAGAAATTAGAATGATTACTTACCTGCTGCTCTAATTTTTCCGGTATAAATAAGTAAAATTGCACATATTATTAGCTCACTTGGAAACAACCTCGATTTCTGCATAGTTTTAAATTCAACGTTGGCACTAACAAATAACTTGATAGTTTTAACTTCACCTCTTTCTAAACTACATATATATATATACTAGCGGGTATTAGTAGCAAAAAGACTACAATGCGAGCACGTTATCTCCTCCCCACCACGTCTTAAGTTATAATTCAAAATGATTATGATGATTATTGCAAAGGAAACACAGATAGTATTGATGTAAGTAACATTATAGCACAAAATATCATGTTAAGTGAATCCACTTCTACAATTACGGAGGTTTAACACAGTTAATACACATGTAGTAGTAGGTATAGTAGTAAACGCATTACAGATTGTTTTACTGAGAACATTAATTAGTAGAAATTTAAATGCGAGCACAGCCACATATGCTGAAGGAACTTCATTAAAGGCTAATAAATCTGGAAAAAGCACAAATATCTATTTTGTGTTATCTTTAAAATATTTGCAATTATTTAATAATAATAATAATAATAATAATAATAATATAATAATAATTTGTAGATACTCTACACTCTACAATTATGACGAATATAATTTATTTTATTACTTTAGCCCTTAAGAATGTAACACGTCATACATATATATATATATGAATAACAGCATTTGAAAGATTTAGAATATCGTCACAAAAGACAATACATATTTGGGTTGCCGGTAAAAGTAAAATAGGAAAGAGATTTTAAAGCACGCGCGACATGGTTAAAAGCACGACGCGAAGCGGAGTGCTTTTAAAAGGCACAAGTGCTTTAAAGGCACTTATACACGCATATTATACGCTATTTTGATTATACCTGCACTACAATGCGAAAATATCAAAAAGAATAGAAAAATTGGTGCATTTTACAAAGTAGCGTGTGGTTCTAATTTTTAATAATGAACATAGAAACGGTTAGCAAATATTGTAGATTGGTTGCTATGACATTTACTTGCCATTAAAACACCGGGGTGTTTTAAAGTCGTCTAGGCAACAACATATATACTGTCATTACATATGACAGTAATGACAGTAATCGCGCCACAATAGCATAAATGTTTCGTCCACAGTGTGGTAATTCTTCTTTGTCATCGAAGCCAGTAATTTCTCATATTCTTTATAATATGCAATTTTTGATTTTTGTGGAATTAAGTTCAATTCGGCTTGCTCAGCTAATCGTTCAACTTCCGAAGAAATCTCTCCACTCATATTGTCCATTCTAAATTCACAAAATTTGACATAAATGTCATAGCAACCAATCAACAATAATTGCTAACCGTTTCTATGTTCACTATTAAAAATTAGAACCACACGCTACTTTGTAAAATGCGCCAATTCTTCTATTCTTTTTGATATTTTCGCATTGTAGTGCGTCTAATACGCGTGTATAAGTGCCTTTAAAGCACTTGCGCCATTTAAAAGCACTCCACTTCGCGTCGTGCTTTTAAACATGTCGCGCGTGCTTTAAAGGCTTACTTATACAGTTATAATATACTATTTAGGTGAAGTCTTGTTATGTCGTTACGTCATTCTGGTTGTATTACAGTATGAACTAAATCCACGCGCCAAATTAGCATCTGTAAACCAATGTCAAAATACAGATTACTATCATCTGTCATCTTGTGCTGTGATCTGTATTTTGGCATTAGTTTTTAGATGCTAATTTGACATCGGCTGTGGATTTAGTTGACAGATGACAGCACGAGATGACAGTAATCTGTGATGACGTGATGACAGATTGCATGGTTAAATCCACGTTAAATCATGGTTAAATGTAATGTTATTAATAATCCTTTAGATAACTCTAATAAGAACTGGTTGTTATTTGAAAACAATGAAAAGAAATAGACAAGAGAAAATAACGTACCGTTGGTTGCAAAAACTCACATTCAAATAATTTTTGCTTGAAATGCCCTGGATAAAGCTACAAGTCGGGTACCTTGAATATGGCTAATTTGGCAGCAGAATTTGGGGAAGGAGTGGGTATGATATGGCGAAAAAGAATAAATGGTTGTATGAAAGTACACAGTAAAACGAACACACGGATCCGGTCGAGCGAAAGCATCAAACATAAATGAAGATAATGAATTAATTGAATATTTATTTTCCCAGTGTACCGATCAACAGCATCTCGCCGAATTGTGAGATCAGTGCTGGGTAATTATTATGCAGCAAAAAAACCTTGTCTCATTGATGCTCATAGAAAACTGCAGCATATACATATACAAAATATATAAAAATCTGACACTTTCATTCCATCATGTTTTTGTTATTTTTGCAACCTATGTATGTACATACATATGTACGATACCTACCAAACAGAGAAATTTGACAAATGCCACAGCCAAATTCAATGGGCTAGTCGTTTAGTATATTTCTGTACCTATACAAAATACTATGTAGTTACATACTACCCTCAATCTTTTATTGCACTCAGTCCCTTCACATTTATATATGCACCCTTGCCCATTCTAAACGTTGTGCAAAAACCTAGAAGATATACGTTTCAATGAACTTCTCACTCATGAATCAGTCGTTAGTTGTAAGAGCTCATAGTGTTGTATCGATAAACATTCGTGATTCGAACTAATAGTCAGAAAAAAGGGCATTGTCAGTATTTAGACGAAATGA
This sequence comes from Popillia japonica, assembly GCA_004785975.1. Classification (NCBI taxonomy): domain Eukaryota; kingdom Metazoa; phylum Arthropoda; class Insecta; order Coleoptera; family Scarabaeidae; genus Popillia; species Popillia japonica. Next base: position 7,959 of record ML217862.1, read on the forward strand.
CGTCATATCACGTTCATTTCAGAAATTTACAGTTTTCAATTACTTTTGACCAAAACCATAATGTTAAGGTAGGTTAGGGTAGGGGTACCTGTTGGCTCTTACTTTGCTTCTAATTTTTATGCTTCACCTAAGATTCTAGTAATCAAAACTACCACATTTGCTGAAGATAGTGTCTATGAGTTTGCTTCAAGCACTAGAAACTTATAGAATTCAGAATCTAAGATGCTTTAGATAGGAGCCTGGGATGAACGTTCAGGTAGGGCCTAAACATTAATCAAGCTAACCCACCTTTCTGATAATATCACGGTGAAAAATTGTAGACTTCTTTGGAAGCTTTTAGTGCGATACTCTAGAATTCTTTAATTCAAAAATACCAAGTCTACTGTTAACTGTTACATATGTATATCAAGCTTTCCTCTCAGCTATGGAACGATATTGTGGTAAAACATTATAAGCGGTCATAATAAACGTTTTGGGATACCAAGAAACCAATTCTCCGATTTATCAGACGCATCTCTTGTTTTTTTTTGCTAGAACTCTGTAATCTAGGAAAGACCTACTCTTGGACAATTCTGTAGTGAGTGCCCTCGTAGACCTCCTCACCCAACCAAATATTTAGCCTAAAGATCGGAATACATGGGATATAAGATCGAGTCGTCTAGTCTTGAGAGAGAGAGAGAGAGAGAGAGAAAATGAAGGCCCAAGAAAAAGGATTAAGGTTCAAGTTGGAGCTTCCAAGCTTCCGGTGGGTTTATCTGCACAGGTTGTTAAAGATGCGTAATTTTTGTGTTTATTAATTCTTTGTAGTCTATCGTAACATCATTAATAGTCATTTGTTACCACACCATCATACACTATAGATGTCAAGAAAAGCCCGACAAGGTTGAACATATATAACCATGTTTTTGCCTGTCGTATTCCGGGAAAAAAGCAAATTTCCATTGAAATAGATCCCAATCATATGTCTCGGACAATCTGATGCAAGATATATTGGCATGGTATTGCAGAAGTATCTCTCTTCAATCCGACATATTCATCTATTGTGATTACCCAGTTCCATTAATACTTTGAAGATTTGGATACTTGATTACCTTTGAACCCTTCAACATTCGAATTGAGATCACTAGAACAACAAAACATTTCACAGTTTGGTGTCGGACCAATCAATCCAATTCATAACCCTTTATCAGTCTTGAATGCATTTCTATAGCAGAGAAAACGAATCCACTTTCAGATTGTGGTAGGCAATTATGAGATGTTTCACCATTAGATATAGTCATCATTTTCAATTTGGCTACACAGGTTTTCCAAAAAGTCTACATCTCCAGGAAAGTGTTGTATTCTTAAACATACCTGTAATGCAATTTATCGAGGATCTTCTACTGCCATCAGTATGAGTTTATGTTTGCAGACCTGTTGGACCTATACGTTTTCACGTTTAACAAACAAAGGAGACAGGCAAACACTTTATTATTCAAGCAAAAAGAATTATGTACAATGAAAAAACGCATGACGTGCTCTTACAAATCCTTGCTAACTTGAGTGAGAAAAGCTAAAAACGTAGCAAATATACCCATTATCTAAAAATGCTTTATTTAGTTATTCATTTTCTTAAAAAATCTCAAATAAGCTTCAATACAAACCGTAAATAAGAGCCCAAAATTTAATGGAAATAGAGAATCTTCAGAAAAGCCTTTGTCATACATTGAAATTTTCAAAAATGGTTGTATCTGTAACCTAAAATCAATACAACTCCTAACAAATAAATAAATACAAACGTACCTCATCATCAATCTGATTCTTAATCGCAAAATTTATCAGAAGAGGAATGAATTTTTCACATTCCGAACTAGTCATAGTATAAACGATGATCATAATCAGCAAAGCAGAAAATAAGATTAAAATCCATGATACAGCAAATATCACCAAAACTTTATCAAATCCTTGAATTTCTTCTTGAATAATCAGTAAGATCAAATGATAGAGTTCGTAGCTGATCCATACTGTGTAAATGAAAACGACGAACAAGTTCTGGCGGTCATAGTAATGATTTAATTCCCTCGTTAAAGTTTTAAAATATTTTCGTACACTTAACAGTTTACTGACTCCTTCTTTTCCAAACGTATTCATTTGCAGTTCTTTATTAAAAATTGAATGATATTGTTGAATAAAAAAAAAATAATTGATATAAAGCAATGAATGCGCTATGATTACAATTTTAGGTATGCTGTATCCTAAAGTGAATAAAACGCAATACTTTAATTCATAATTATAGAAATAAATTGAAAATAGATACAAGCAAAGCGATATTAAGTATACCAACTCCAAAATGATGATATCATTAAAGATATGTCTGCTTTGATATTTATGCGAATTATCAATCTCGCTAATTTTGGATTCGATTATTGTCATTGCACAGAAAATGCGTTTAAGTTTATTTGAGTATATCAAATTCGTTCCGCACAACACACCGTATACGAAAAATATTATGAAGGTGCAAAATACGAAAATCCATTCGTTTACAACAGGATGGTGTACAATTTTGTCGTAGCAAATATATGTTTGTGTTATGAGTAGTACCATTAAATAAAATAATATTAACACAGCTTGTAATTTTGGTTTAGTCAGATAAAAGATTCTACCATTTTTAAGTTTGATTTGAAAGGGAAGCAATCCCATTACATGTAGCAATGTTAGAAATAATTTATAACCAGTAGTACACCACATTATTGTGGTGTGTTACGAGTATTACGATTAAATGAAAAAGTGTGACAAAACGTGATTGATAAGCAGTATTGTCAATGAGGAATATAGTAAACAGATAAAATATAATTCATTACCTAAAGTAAAAAAATGTTCCTTATCATTATGCTTTCAAAAGGTATTGTCAATATTCTATATGTGATGAATAAAATATACAAACATTAATTGATGTTTTTCATGATAATTTCTATATGAAAACAATGATTTCTATTGATTTTATTGTTCAAGAATGCAGTCTGTTTAGTTTTAACATTCTGATCAACTAATACAAAAATCTCATTATCGCTTTATCGTCTTTAATTTAGAAAATATAATATGCTAAAATTTAGCAAGTATCTGCAGTGCGCTGAGGCCTTCCAGGTGTTGTCTCGTTGACAAATTTACAATTGACATTTTGTAAATAATGCTATCAGCTTCCTCAAAAGGTTTCTAAACACAAATCTATAGAAATTTTTCAATATAAATCTTAAGGAACTTTGTGACCACGCTGACGACAAATTCAGAGACACCTAAATGTAAATTTTCTTATGTTACAACTGTGACAATGGCTATGCTGTAGTTGAATCATTTTTACCAGAATTCTATCTTTATCTCGATATGGAGCTCTGCAGGCTGCTAAATTGTAATTATAAGCTTGAAAGTTATTTGATTACTTTTAATGTAGCGCAATTTTTGAGTCTGTATTTTAACATGCTTTTCAACTCATAATTCATATTAATAGTTTGATGCATAGATGTGATGATAGGTAAGAAGACGTGGTGGAATGTGTGGGAACGTTTTGGAATGTGGTGGAATGGAAGGTATAGGAATGTGATGGATAGTGCTGGAATGTATTGGAATTGGAATGTTTTGGAATATTGTGAAAGTGGTGGAAAATGATGGAATGTGTTGGAATGCTGCTGGAATGTGGCAGATAGTAGCGGAATGAGTTAGAATAAGGCAGATTGTGGTGGAATGTGTGGGAATGTCGGAATATTGTGGAATGTGGAGGATAATTCCGAAAGGTGATGGAATGTGTAGGAGGGCCCTAGAAAGTTGTAAAAGCTGTTGTCGGAATGTGATGGGCGGTTTTGCAATGAGACAAAGTATCTAAGCAGAGATAAAATAATAAGCCAAAATCTGAAAAACTAATGATAGAAATAACAGCGTTTTAGTGCGCAAAATACTACAATAGGCTTGGGCTCAACTAAACTACAATACCGAAAGTGTAATGTGTTGTTTCTGTACATTTTCCCTTTTATTTATACCATCCAGTTTCCATTTAATGACATGATGTTCTAAAGGTTGGAGAATTTGCGAGCCTAGATTTTCCCTACATAAATTTTTATACTCTTGAGCCATTTTTTAAAATAATATAGAAAAGCTTATGCTGTTTGCTGCTGACTAATGAATTTTCTTGTTAAATGGAATTTTACAATGCTTTTGACCTAAAAAAGTGTTTAATAGACACGGACGATTGTTTAACATTGCCTGAAATTTAATGTTGAGCTTCCGCAGAATTTTGACTGCAATGATATCTAATATTGTAAAAATATTCTACAAATTCCTTAATGTGGGAGGTATACCATGGTAACATTTTAAATAAGGAATGGGTAGCTACGGAACCATTATTTTGTGATTCTAGGCAAGCAGCATAGAAATAGGTAATTATACCCATTGCTGTTAGATATGCAACCCATTTAACGGCACGGTAATAAAATTGTAAATAAAGTTCCTATAGAAATTTTTATTTACATATTCCCATATTCCAGATTAAAATTTGATAGGTTAGGTTTATATATTGCAAATAATCACAAATAACAGAAAACTAATTACAATCAGTATTGAGAATGGTCTTATTAGTTATTATCTAAACAAATATTTATTAAAACAACTATTAATACCTATCGACTTTGCAACTTTGTAGTTAGAAAGATCAGGGATATTTATTCCGTTACCAACATATTATTTACATCTTACGTCAGAAGTCAGTCTTGGTTTATTGAAGGAATATAAAATGCTGTCAACGATATGACAGATGCTGTCAACTATCTTATCATTGACAACGATGCGTATATTTATACTCCTTCAATCAACGCTTTAATCAACTCCTAGGACAAACAAGTCCAAGTCCATAAAACAGAAAACGGTCTCTGTCTTCAGTTTTCTAAATACAATTAAATTTATACTCTAGTTGTAGATATTAATATTCAATTAAGTTGACGTTTAAACATTATCTTAGTGATGTTGCTGCTAAGTTTCTGTGGGCAAAGGTATTAAGATCAAGATTAGTTTAATAGATTTTTCCTTATGAAGTCCTAACCAAGTGCAACGCCTGTCTGTCTTAAAAAGAGGAGTCCTACACTAGGATTTCTTCAAACCAACGTTGACCGAGAAGTGAGATCATCGAGAACTAGGAGCACAGAAAGGAAGTAATAAGATACAACAATACCATTTTATTCACACACATCTTTATAATACACACAGAGCAATAAGAAATAATTATCTAAAATTCAAATTTATTCGATTTGGTGCTTGTTAAGATTTCAGACTGTGTAATAATCTGAGATTGATTACAAGTAACATCTGGCTTCTGTTGGTATTTACACCCAAACCAACGCAGAAGAGGGCAATTTCTAAAATTGGTAATGTAGTTATTTGAAGCTTCTTCCAGTAAGAAGTATTTAAAAATATTACCTGATGAAACGACTAAAGTGAGTCGAGAATATGAAATAGATTAACGGATTAGCTGCAGAATTTAACGGCGTTAAACTTTGGATGAATGAAGCTATTGCTATATTAGTCTGTGTTGCAGGGATGTAACCATAGACTTGCAGCAAATCAAAAATTATGTACGGACTCCAACATAGAATGAAAACTATAACAATTATCTTTTTATAATGTTTGGTAACGTTTTAAATCCATATTTTTGTAAAAAAAAACGACGACCTAGACTGATTTAGATTGTCGCTTTTTTGGCACAACACCAGTAAATAATTACCTGCTACTATAACTAAAGATATTTTAACAGTTTTTATTTTAGCTTTTGGTATAATCCCACTAGAAGAATCTGAAATATATTAAATCATTCAAACAAGTAGAGTCTATATTTTTATAAACAACATCCTTACCTGAAGCCTTTGCTTTGATTCCAATACATGAAGATAACTTTTTACTTCTAGATCGAATTATAAATATAATTACTGAATAGCAATATGAGATTATGATTACTGGTATTATAAAAAGAGATATAGCCACCACACTCATGTATAATCTCCATTGCCATTGTTCCTCAAATGCTATCCAGCATTGTGGATGATCTGAAATACATTATATTCCAAATGTTTAAAGCTTGTTGAAGAGAGAGGTTTATTACCTTGTATTATTTTTTCGTTATATAGGAAGATGATAGGTAGTGATACTATTACACTAGTAAACCATGCTGACCAGATTAGAATTCTAGCTTTTCTCCCTAAAACCAGATAATCATAACACTGGCATTGGTTCGGTAAATATACTTACAGCTGCTGGAGAACTGCATGGGATACCTAATGGCATCACATCTGTCAATGCTTAAAGATACCAAAATGTATGTGGAACCATAAGTAATAACTACCTGAGAACAAAAAATCTGATTATGACAAGAATTACTTTGGCAGAATAGAGCCAATTGGAAGATATGCTCCAATGAAAGTCAATAGAAACATAGCATTGCGATTTTCTCCGATAGTCAGTAGCTATACCTAATGCCACCGAACCCTAACATCATCAATTCAAAATTAGTATAGGAATGCCTTGAAAGAGTAAATAACCTAGGCAAACAAAACAGTGTTGCACCATGTTGGGTACCAAGACACACTGGAATGAGCGGCAACAAGAAAGCTAATCTATTATCAAAGAAGAATATCACAACTTTATTTGTGGGTCAATGGTCATTCTCTGGCATAGGGATGATCACCCACAAAGTAGAACTTAAAAATAGGTAGAGAAAATTCAGAACATATTGGACACATCTGAAGGTATTCTTTGGAAATTTCAACAAGAAATTTTCACCTTGTGAAACACATGGCAAGCATAGGTTTGAAACAGAATAGCAGCAGCAGGTTCTTCGGGGCGGGAGATGAAAGTCTGGAACATCTCACATCAAACTGTGCCCAAATCACCGAAATCTGTGCTAACCACCTAGGGAAAGACGTTACAGACAAAGGAGAAAGCTTCACAGCTACTGCAGTTTATTAAAGCTCTTAGACTAAATGGGGAGCTATAATTGCATCCAAACCCTAGCAGCTTACAGCTCACATAAAAGGGCACAATAGACTAAGAGGTCACAGTACAATAGCAGCCTTAATATACATATATATAATCAATTCCTCTTTTACTGTGAAGTATCGAGGATATTTTGTCTAAAGATTTCTGTTTCAATTGTCCTTAACTAATTTTCTCCAGTTCTTCCTGTCCTTTGCTAATATCTCGGCCTGCTTCCATGATAAACATTTGTTCTTCAAGATTATTGCTATCTCGTTATCCTATGTCATACGAGGTCTGCCCATTTTCTTCGCGTCCAACACTGTCTTCACTTGCCTTCCTTCGTCTAGCCGATTCAAATGTCCCCACTATCGCATTTGTGTTTGGTCAACATATTTTCTAGCACTTCCAATATTCAATCTATCTTTTATGGTGTCGTTTCTGATCTTGTCCATTCTTGTTACATTAATCACTCGTCTCAGGTATTTCATTTCTACCACTTTTATTTTCTTGTACAACTTCTCAGTCAGCACCCATGTCTCGCAGCCGAGAGAGTTTGCAAACATATTGTCTAGTAGACTGTCATCTTAGTTTTAATACTTATCTCTTTCTTATTAATGCAACTATTCTTAATACAATAGAATAATGTTATTGTATTTGTTATTCTGTTATTGATTTCTTCATCTTGTTTTCTTGTGCTATCTATACGTCTTCCTAGGTACTTAATATTTCCCACTTGTTCGACTGTAATGTTTCTTATTTGTATTCTTACTTTTCTTTCTTTATCATTTGTTATTACTATAGTTTTTGTCTTGTCGATATTGATAGTCATTCCTTTGTCCTCCAGTTCGTTAACCCATATGTCTGCATTCTATTGCAAATTTCTCTCACTGGTTGCCATAATTACAATATCATCAGCAAATACACATTCGCTGATGTTGATGTTGTTCAATTTATTGTAGCCCACGTCTAGATTTTTACTTAATTTGCCAGCGTTTTTGATGATTTCGTCCATAAATATTATAAATAGTAGAGGGCCGAGAACTCCCCCTTGCATAACTCCTTGTGTGTGGAATTCCGTACTTTCCTGGCTGTTTGCCTTTATTGTGTTTGCGGTATTCTGGTACAATGATTTGATTGCTTCTATTATACCAATTACTTTCCAAGATGATCCATATTTTTGCCTGTTCACTCTATGAAGGCTTTCTCTAGATCTATGAAACACATACATATATTCTTCCTTATTGTAGGTCAAGAATTTTTCTATTACTTTTTTTGTAGTAAAAATATGATCCTGAGTGCTATGTCCAAGTCGAAATCCACTCTGCGCCCTATATAGTTTCTATGGTATCAACTTTCTTAACGTTCTAGAATAATTTCGTATACCTACTTTGCAAGCAGTGCAGATCAGCGATATTCCGCGGTAGTTAGAGCACTCCTTTCGATCTCCGTTTTTGTAAATTAGGACAATCACTGAATGTTTCCAATCGTTAGGGACTTTCTTTGTTTTCCATGCTTCGTCAATAATGCAGTGTAGTATCGTTCTTTACTCATGTACTTTAGTAACTCTGGTTTTAAATTGTCCACACCTGGCGCTTTACCATTCTTCAACTTCTGCAATGCATTTTCTACTTCCTCGAATTGTATTACTCGCTTCTAATTCACTACCTTCTATATCGCCACTTTCCAATATAGTTTGAAAGTATTCCTTCCATCTATAATGATTTCTTCAGTTTAATTCTTCCTCCTTTATCTTTGATTTGCCGTCCTTCGTTTTGACTTCTTTTATTTTCATATTTTTTAAAACATTGTAGAACAAGTTGCTTCTAGTATCTTTCTCCGTCTTATTTCCAAATTCTTCCCATTCCTTGGCTTTAGCTATTTTGATTTCTTTTAATACTATCTTTCTAGCTGCTTTATACTTTTTATAACTCTCTTCTGTTTTCTTTTTTTAGGTACTCTTTCCAAGCCTCTTTCTTTGTTTTAATTATATTTTTTATTTCTTGGCTCCACCAGCTTTGCACCAGCCTTATTTATGATTTCCTTAACTGTTTTCCATTTCCTTTCCAATGTCATCTGTTGTAATTCTTCCTTTATGTACAGTACTTCTGTTGCTATAAATTCACCATACTTATTTCTTATCTGTTTCGTGTACAATTTGTATGTCTTAATAGTTTTCTTTTCGTTGTTATTATTCTTCTTTCCTAATAGTTGCTGCCAGTAGAAAATTATCTCTTGATAATCTAGCACTCCTGTATATCCTTACGTCTCGGATTACTTCTCTGTCTCTAACCATTTTGACAACATTTTTTATACCTGTTCTAACCTTGAAAAGATTTACTGGCTTTAAAGTCACGAATTGATAAAGTTCTTTAGCTACTTGCTAATGTTAAATGATACTCAAAATAATTATGTCCCATTTTGTCATTTTCTGAAAACTCAATAAGCTCACTCCATAAATGATATAGCAACTTAAGGAATATGAACAAATTTGACACAAACAATTGCTTTCAATAGACACACTATTAGGATCTTCTTTGAAAAAATTTAGAACATAAACGAATCAGTAATGTTGTGTCAAGAAACATAGTCTAGCATGGGGCAGATAGAGGTGGCCACGCAGGTGAGGATTATCTGCGATAATAGAAATGTGTTGGCTGGATTTATCCTTGGGTAGATTATAATGAAGAGTCGCATTAAGAAGGCTATATGACATCCGAAAAATTTGTAAAAGGTTGTGCCTCGTGTAACGTCTTTTGGACAATTGTTCCTGTATGAAATGTGATTTTATGATAACCGTCTTTTTGTTTGAATAATCCTTCAAACACGATACAATTTCACGATTTTTATTTTAGAATTCATTTTCTCTTCAAATTTTGCTAGAGTAGAACTGGAAAACTTTTAATTCTTAATGCACAAATGTTATATTATAAATTATAAGACAATGACCTTTATATACATATTTTGTTTACGTGTTCTTTACGTAAATAACATATCACAGCATAAATGCTATATTTGTAAAAATATAATATCGAAAAACAACGAAACAAAAGAAAAGCATCATTTATAGTGTAAACAGAAGGTAAATCCTTTGTTCGTAACCCCATATATTTCCTGTCATATGCAGAACCAATAAATCCAAAAATGATAGAATATATTCAAGTATATTTCGTCCGCCTACATATACGTATGTTTAAGTGTCTCGAGGATCTAAGTCTGAGAAAATCTACACCTTTAGGGCCAGTTCCTCGATAGTTGGTATATTTGTTTTCATCGCGAGAGATCTGTATTTGATGTTAAATGCCACAAATATTGCATCGCCCAAAATAGTTTCGATAGATATTTACCTGTAGGTATCTGATGATTTTGCAAGCGGCGTTTCCCAAATTCCACGAAATCGTAAATCTCCATATTATATCCGTCAGTACGTTAACTAAACCAACTAATAGATCTAAAAATATAGAAAAAAACGTATTGTTAAGTAAGAAGAAATAAAAATTATAATATATACAAAAACTGTGTACAAATTACTTTCAAGACTTTTCTAAATCACACATTGACAATTATCGTACAATTGTGGTAAACGTGGTATTATATTATCATGTGTAACATAATCAACAAAAGCAAATGGTGGATATCTGGCCAAATACAGGATCTATTATGCTGTAAATTATGATATGACAATATTATTATGTAGTGGTTTCCGCAAATAAAACTGACAACAGACCAGATACATATGTATATTAATTTCTTCTTAACGTAAGATGTCTTTCCATTATGAATACTCTTTATATATTAACGGATTTTGTTGAAGAGCAAATTATTTAAATCTTACTGGTTACTGCAGCAGTGTTGGGTTGGTCGGAAAGTGAATAAATATTTTACTACATTATACAGAGTCCTGCAACTGAACTCCGGTCTTTGGTTGCTCATTTGCTATTCAAGTGAAACGTTTTTCTGAAACACACGGTGAAACCAGATATTAAGGAGTATGTCTTAAAATTATTTTGGATTATACAGGTTGACCGAAAAATAATCGGCATAATCACATTTTTTTTTAAATAGAACATTGGGATATATTGTTGCATTTTTGGATGTCACTGACTATTGTCTATACGTACCTATTTTATTTTTTTATTTGATACGCTTGTTTAGTGGAAATTAATATTTTTGTTAAAAAATCGATATTTACTAAGCGCCATTAAAAAAATCAGTACTGCCACAAATGTGATGTTTACGATGAAATAATTGGTAATTCTTTTAGGAAGGCACAGAAAATACTTTGGGCAAAATTTCAAGCTGTTGTGACATACAGGGTGCTCAGAATTCATGATATAATTTCGAAAACTTTGACTAACTTTTTTAGATTTTTTTAAAATGGGACACACTGTCTATTTTTGCATAAGCGGGTGCGGATCCTAATTATGAATAATTTTTCATAATATGTTCCTATGACTATCTGTAGTCGTTTTTGATAAAAACGCAAAATTTAAGAATGTCTACGAATTGCATTATTGAAATACAAACGTAGATATCAAATGTGCTATGATTGCATAAATGTGAAAATATGAATACTGCCAAGTATGTTAATACTAATAAAAAGTTGGGTTACTATAGTGGTATGTAAATGAATAGAATATAGGTAATAGTGTTTCAGGCTTTGAATTTATATTGTAAAAGTCTATTTCACGGTATGCATAATTCTAGAAAAGAACTTGTAGATATCTTTGAATTACGTGAAAACGAAAAAAATTACATTCTTGCAAGCAGAATTTATGCTCAAAAATATCCTGATAAAAGACATCCAGATAAAATATGTTTTAAGATGTTGTTGGAAAGGTTCATAGGAACGGGAAGTGTGAAGTATAAAACAGCAAATAGATCAAAACTTGTAAGAACTGAGAGCAATGAATTATCGTTATTTTTTATGGCAACAGATAATCCCACTTTCGGCCAAAGGGAAATTAGTGAGGAAACAGGAAGCAATGGGACTTCCGTTCAAGGAATTTTGAAAAAGAATCACTTTGATGGATAGTAGGAAATTCTTTTAGCCATCGCTTGCGTCTTTGGTTGGGAGAATGGAATGTATTTTAAAATTCTATTGTAGTGTGCATTTCCTTAGTTTGGCTTATGATTTTTGTTAGTTTCATTTTGTTATTAGTTACATATTTTGAATTGTACGGTTTTAGCAAAAACGACTAGAGATAATGATATAGACATATTAACAAAATTTGTCCATAATTAAGATCTGTATCCGTTTACGTAAAAAAATACATCTTTCGTCTGGATGACTTTTGTCAGGATGTCCTTTGTTAGGATAGTTTTGAGCATAAATTGAGCATAATAGAAAGGTCATGAATACAAATTCTTTGTTAAAATAAATCATACCGTGAAATAGACTTAAAATATAAATTCAAAGATTGTTACCCTATTATATTCTACTCGTTTACATATCACTAGAGTAACCCAACTTTTCATTAGTATTAACAACAAGGCAGTATTTATATTTTCACATTTTATGCAATCATAGCACATTTAACACCTACGTATGTATCTACACAGTCGTACACATTTTTAAATTTTGCTTTTTTATCAAAAACTACTATAGATAGTCATAGGAATATATTAACAAAAACTGTTGACAATTAAGTTTGGCATCCGTTTATGCAAAAATATACAGGGTGTCCAATTTAAAAAAAATCTAAAAAAGTTTCAAGTTTCAAAGTTTCCGAAATTGGACCATGAATTCTGAACACTCTGTATGTTGCAACACAATGTTCTATTTAAAAAAATATGTGTGATTATGCCGATTATTTTTCGAGCACCCTGTATAATCCAAAATAATTTTCAGACATACTCCTTAATGTCTAGATCACAGTGTGTTTCAGAAAAACGTTTCACTTGAATAGCAAATAAGCAATCAAAGACCGGAGTTCAGTTGCAGGACCCTGTATATTCAATTCTGGTGCAATACCTTTAGCCAATTTTTCTGGCAGTAGCGTGATTCCACGCTCATTAAAATTTTGTTCATTGCTGGTAAAAATCTGACCCAGAACAAAAGTGGGCCAGAAAGTGCCAAATATGAAGAATATGGTGGATGTGCACTACATCCCATTCAAGCTGTAAAAGCTTTAGGCTAGATACCACACTTATATGAGTTCTGGCATTATCTTTATGGAACACTACACCGTTTTCGTTAATCAATTCTGGCCTTTTCTGTTTAAGCTGATGACAGTCCTCTTCAGAATTAGTCGTTGTCGAAAAGTCGATTTCTTTGAATCACCAAACAGATAACATCACCTGTTTCTGATGAATATTGGCTTTCGAAATGCTTTGAGCCGATTCATCTCTTTTTACTCCAAGATTTCTTGCGTTTGATATTGACAGATAACCTAGTTTTCGTCCCCAATGATGATTCGTTTCAATTTGGTTCATTTTGCTCAAATCTCGACATATGGGTTCCTCATGTTCTCTTCATGGAACATGAAGAGACCATAAGGAAACGAAATCATCATTGGGGGCGAAAACTATAGGTTATCTGTCAATATCAAACGCAAGAAATCATGGATGTTCTCTTCATGGAACATGAAGAGACCATAAGGAACCCATATGTCGAGCTTTGAGGTTAAAACTAGGCATTTCAAGTGGCCATGAACTGTCCAATTCGAAAAATTCAACCTCTCAGCAATCTCACGAGGTATTCGTCAGTTTGCATCAATGAATGCCTTTTTTCTGTCTTTATCAGCTTCAACTGGCCTTCCATAGTAGGGTGTATCTCGGACATAAAAATTGTTGGATTGAAATTTTGCAAACCAGTTTCGGCATTGGTATACTGTTAGTTTCCCCATTCATATTGAATCATTTTTTTGTTTGAACAGCGTTTTTATCTTTTCTATAGTAAAAAAATAAAATATACCGAAAATGCTGGTTTTCACTCTTCATAGGGCAAAGGGCACAAACCAAAATCTACTGCCTAGAATCAATTCGACTTTTTCACAAGCAAGCCTTGCTATATATCAACCTTCTAAACATCTAATAGTTATGCGGTTTCAATATAAAGTTGGGGATGAAGAAATACAATTAACTAAATCCTATGTACTTATAGTGATTTGCTAAAAGCTCAAGATTTGCTGTCTTGTCAAAATAAGAATAGACACAATCTATAGATACCACAAAAACTGACCATCAGGGCCATCAAGAAATTATAATTTCAATTCTGATTTTTTTAGACTTTAAGATATTTTGAAAAAACCAAAATCAGTCGATTTTCTCGACAATTCAGTAATGTTTAGTGTACTAATTGCGAAAGTTTTAGTCTTTTTGTTGTTGTTGAAACAATTTTCAATACAATTTTTTGGGGAACTCAAAAATCGCAATGATGATTTGGTTTAGAGTTGTTTTGTATTTTTGTGTGTTTCTTATAGCAGCCATACAGACTTTTTTGTAGTATAGTATATAGTATACTTACAGTTAGTACATAGTAACTTCTTGTTGTCTTGGCTGAACCTACGTTGGAAGTGTTTTTTATATTTAATACATAAACCACTTTAATTTTGTTTTCAGACTAGAGCAAATATGACACAGTACTAATTAGTTTTACTACTTTTTCTAGTTTCCTAGTTGGAAAACATCAAATAAATTCGTAATACGAAGTTGATAGCTTATAAGTTTAAATATTAATGGGAAATGAAGCAATGCAAATCTAAGAAAACTCATAAAGGTGATAAGTAAACAAAGAATATTAAGAGTTCAGTTTCCCTTAAAGAAACTGTTCAATAATGAATGGTCACCATTTCGGTACACACTCTTTTGATACTGTCCTTTAATGGAATACTTTGCAAAATATGTATGTTCCCATTTAATGATCTTCGCACATTTAGCACTCTTTGTTCTAAAAAGTTTCTGGGGAATCAAAGCTAAATATCTGATTAGATATCTGATCCATAGAAACCACTCTCTCATTAAAGTTTTTCTTTAAAAAATGTCCTATATTACGAGTGTTATGAACCAGGTAATGCATTCTGTTATCAGGATTAATAATTTGTCTTCACGCATAGATCAGTTCCTTTCTTAGTGGGGATCGGAATTAGAAAGCCTAAATACGAACAAATTGAATATCCTTAAAACATGAGTGCATTTACATTTTGTGGCTACCATTTGGTTGAACACGAGCCAACCAATAAATACTATAGTTTCTGTGTCAATGGTATTTTACAAGTGCATATTTCGCCGTATTATGAAAAATAAAAACTTGACTGGAACATCACACGATCTAAACCCAAACTAGGTAGGTATAATATCGTTTTAACTCATAAGGAGTGTCGTAGTTGAATAGTTATTAAAGGCAATTGATCTTTTCAATTCAAATTAACGTCTTTTCACAACGTATAATCATCCAACGACTATAATAGGCATTTTCATAGTGAAACATCAAACTTGTTCGTACAATGTATAAATTAGTTTTAAACAGATTTTGTATATATACATATACGTTTCTATTTTGTAATATCTCTGTAAATAGTGTATGTTCCGTAAGCAATTGTAAATATTACCTGCTATTGCGAGATGTCTAATAAAATAATTCATCCGGTGATTTCTTGCTTTCTTCCTAAGGACCTTATATAGCACACCACAATTACCAAATACAATGGCGATAAACAGAATCCATAGTAGAGTAAATTGTTCAGTCTATAAAAGAAAAAAACCGGGAATTTACTACTGGATATACAATAAAATTCAGAATAAAAGTTAATATTGATTTATAATGAAATACACCAACGAAAGTCAATTCAAATTAATGAGAGTAAACTAAAATGTTTTTGCATGGTATCATTTGAATGAATTACAATACAATTCATCGATTAAAATATCTTTATTTTACGTTATGTAAAGGTTAAGAATAGAATTACTTCAAAACTTGTTATTGCAGATGAAGTACACGTGAATTTAATATGAAACCAAAAAAATAATGAAATAATAAATGTGTGTGATGCATTGTATAAATCATGGTTACTATTTTATCCAATCTTATCATCATATTCTCAAGATTGTAACATGGATGTTACTATAAACTATCACATTATTGCAAATTTTAATATAAACAATTACTTATAGAATTTATAAATATTAGATTTTCTGTGAGCATAGAATGGACACGACATATGTATGTATTATATATAAACTTATTGTTAGATATTTAGATTTTATATTTGCATGAAACTATTGTGAGCTCTCTACATTCGTTGCATATTAAGAATAATAAACTTTCATCGGAAAACAGAAACATAATCTCTAAAGAATGTAATCCTTGCAAGAATCAAAAGCTTCGGGAGTGGGTTGATTTAGAATCGACTCAAACTGCCATAAAACTCGATAAAAATATGCTTTACAGCAATATGCCAATGCGAAGCAGTAATGATATGGATAGCAGTAATGATATGGATATATGTAAATTACTATTTACAGATGCAATATATTTTTGTATCAAATCGAATTTCATATGCAGGTACACAATTGTGCTTAATGCAAGGAATCATTTATATATTCCTAAATTGATAATTTAGGAATAAAATAATAAAAATAATCATGTTTTGAAATAAATAAATATGGTTAAATAGCAATCGCCCACATTTTCACTATATTTCTAAGTATTAATGTAATTAAAAATTGTATGAGTAAGAATTTTTGTATAATTTGAGTTTCATATGCAACTACACAATTATATTTAATGCAA
>ML217862.1:24688-44938 GCA_004785975.1 Popillia japonica
CACAATTATATTTAATGCAAGGGATCATTTATATATTCCTAACTTGACAATTTTGTAATGCGATCTTACCATGTTTCGAAATAAATAAATATGGTTAAATCGTTATCGCCTACATTTTCACTATATTTCTAAGTATTAATGTAATTAAAAATTGTATGAGTAAGGATTTTGGTATAACTTGAGTTTCATATGCAACTACACAATTGTATTTAATGCAAGGGATCATTTATATATTCCTAACTTGATAATTTTGTAATGCGATCTTATCATGTTTCGAAATAAATAAATATGGTTAAATCGCTATCGCCTACATTTTCACTATATTTCTAACAATAAGTATTAATGTAGTTAAAAATTGATTTTTGTATAATTGGAGTTACATATGCAACTACACAATTATATTTAATGCAAGGGATCATTTATATATTCTTAAATCGATAATTCGTTAATGCGATTTTAACATACATATAGTTAAATCACAACCGCATACAATTTCTCTATATTTCGAAGTATTTATGCCATTAAAAAATTGTATGAGTAAGGATTTTCGTATTGTTTGAGTTTCATATAAAACTACACAATAAAATTGTATTAATTTGTTTTTAGTTGACTGTCTTTTTGTTTACCTTTCTTATTATTTGAAATAAATTATTATTTGCTTACTGTGTGTTAATTAATATTAGAATAAAATCAGGCTGTTTTAACGAAACAAACTTAAGGTGAACATAGATTCCTGTCTAATAACTGCATTGATAAATAATTTTTCTTATGGTTCTAAAATTAATTACTATTAATTAATTATTATTAAAATCAGCGAAGGTAGGAGAAATACAATAATTATTTTATTTGTGTTTATGTGTTATTAATGGGTGTTGGCAAACGCTATACTATGTAATAATACAGATATTAAAAGTATCTGAAAAAGAATATATTTTTGTGGCTATTTTAAATGTAGGGGTAACCGGTATATAGTGGGACACAATATATAGTGGGACATTGCACTTTTCAACTACCAAATATTTATCTATCACTACCGCCAGTTGAGGATGAAACGTTTGGTGTGTCTGTGGAGAACTAATAAAGTCAAGGTGCGGTAGCACTGTAATTTTTCTGTATGATTTACGGTTTTTTCATAATTAATTAGCAATTTACTTTCAAATTTCTTTCAATTTTTTATCATAACCTCACCAACGCTTACGGAGAAATGAAACAACGCCAAAAGGAACACAAACCGAATAAAACAAATGAAAAACAATTTAAAGAGAAAATTATTTATATACTCTTCATGTTCGGAAAGTGACGTGGAACTAGAGAAAATCTGCAATGATTCAACAGACGATAGCATTACAGAAGAAAACGAAGTTCCAAACGAAAGTTTATCCGAAGGAAACTTTGTACTAGTAAAATTTCCTACAAAGAAAAGTATTAGATTCTATGTTGCCAAAATAGAAAAGATTGAGAATCTTGAAAAGTCCATCCTAACCCTTTTGTGAGATAGGTTAGGTAGTAACCTATCTCACAAAAGGGTTAGGATGGACTTTTACATATCCAGAAAAGAAAGATGATGATCTAAAAGAGAGGAAAGATATAGTAATGAAACTACCTAATCTGAAATATCCATTGGAAAAAACACTAAACTGTATAGTAAAAATTGATTTTCATTGGTAACAGTATAAACTTAATACCAATTACAACCTTCCGTAGAAACCGTGTCTCAAACAAATAAACATTTGATACTAGAAATTGTGAATGAAATATATTGTCCCACTATATACCGGTTTCCCCTACATGAATATTATTTATAGGTACCTATATTATAAAAATTGCTCGTACCCTTAGAACTAAAAAACTTATCTAATATATGTATTTTTATTACCTTTTTTACTTATCTTGTTTTCCTGATATTTTCTCCACTTGTTTGTCAATTACAACAGTCACAAATTTATTTCAATAAATTTGATCTTTATTCTTATTATTTGTGCAATTCTTTATTTAGATAAAGAATTCTGGTACAAGAATTCTGGTACAAAAATTCACTTTTTGTTAAAATCATTAGAGCAGGGTGGTTAGAACGAGGTATGATTAATTAAAGTGTTTGTTTCTATATTTGTGTTACATATCTATAACTGGAAGTTTTTCTGGCTTAGAATTCTAACTTGAAAATCTTTACTTTAAGAGATGAAAGCAGCTAAGACAATAATCCAAGTGCATCGAGATCAACAATGAAAAGCAGAGATAAATGTTATTAAGAATAAAGTTAACTTGTACATAATGTAATGACAAAACCCCATTTATATTTATCTTAAATAATTTGTCTCAAAATCGTACCATATAGGTGCTATATAGCAAATAAAACCTAGTTTTGTACAAATATTTTTGTTTGGAGATGCATATCAGTTATAAACATGTTTTTTCAATGCGTTTTAAGTAATCTTAAGAATTGCGCTTTACGAATATCTAACACACGTAGCGTAACAAATATAAGTACTCCTACGAAATTTTGCAGCAATAAGCATATATAAATTGATTTCGCGGTGATTAAAATAAATTGGGAGTCTGAGACATGCTATTAATCTTTTTGATTTGTTTATTTTATCGTTTTGATTTATTTATTTACTTATTCAAAATATAAAAGAAACTGAATTTATATTACATATATATTTAAGTTATCTATTATTACACGCGTTATCTAATCCTATAAATCACATATCACCGCAAAAAACATCATTTGTTTATTTTTTCCAAGCGGTGGAAATTATAAACAAAACAACAAGATTACAAACATTTTTTACCTAGGCAAAATTATGTAATGTATTATAAATTTTGATTAATCTCGTCCCATTCTACAAGTGTATAATGTTGATATTTAAAATTTTCATTAATTTGAAAATAATTAACTTTGTTCTTACCTCGTAAAAGTAGAATGAATCAAATGCGATAGTCTCATTCTCAAGTTGTGTTAAATTGGACATTCTGCGACACTTTTAAAGTTAACTTTCGATGATTTTACGGGTCATTATTTTCAATGTTGGCCGAAGTTTCTAGTACCACATTTGTAGAAACTTCTCTTCTATTCTTGCTGGTACTTAACATGTTCTTGTACTGTATGTTTAATTTTCGTCCATTTCTATTCTATATATGAAAGCAAAGTGTACGCTCATGCGCGCGCTACAATCTTCTGGAATTGTTGATTGTGTTTCTTGCTAATATGTATATAGTTTTGGGTGCAATTAATGTAATTATTTTACTAAGTTCAAATCTTTATTATATTTGGTGAGGGTGCTGAAGAATATTTCGCATTTTGCTGTAAATTTATATTTGATAAGAAAATGTATACAATTCCTCACCACTCTCATAATATCTTTGGAAGTACTTTATCTGCAGAAAGCTTTCCTTCATTAATAAAACTTTTAAGTTTTAAGAATTTCCAATAGATCAGGCAAACCAACAAAATTTAAACAGTTGGCACAGGTCCTTTTTCTAAAATGTTTTTTTTTTGTGAAATTATTAATCATACAGATTTCCAAAGAATTGATAACATTACTTTACCAGCTGACTTTATAGGCAATACTTGCACTACTACTGTTTTTTGTTATAAGGATGCTATCTATTTCACGAATAATTTCATGAGATATGAGGTGGCGGGTCTTATATAATTACTTCGTTTACATATGTTGTAATATCGAGGATGACAGTTGTTTTGACAGCTATTACTAATCGTGACATGATGCTATCAAATGCCTCACTACACAATAAAAGAAGCAGTTAGTAAAATAAATACACGAAAGAAATATATACCACGCTACTGAATTATTCGATTGCAATACAAATGATCCCAGGTAGCAGACTGACGTCACAAAAACGTCGATATCTAGTCACTGATTACGTCGATTGTACCAATGCTGCGACGTCTTTAACACGCGAATAAGACATCATAATGTCACAGACCGTCGACGTCATTTCCGCACGTCGTATAAACGTAAGTTTCCGACGTCGTATAAACGTGAGTTTCAGACGTCGTACAAACGTCGTTTGCCATTTATGAATGACGTTGTGGTGACGTTCTTAAGAAGAACAGGTGCATATTGAACGTAGCACACAGTGCAATACGGCGTTACAGAGTTTTTTTGTAGTAAACACAATGGTACAATTGGGAAATAAAGAAGTTTGTAATATGTAGTTTTTTTGTGCCAATGTATTTACTACAAAAGATTCAGTAATGTTGTATTGGACTTTGTTATGTTCACTATACGCTCGGATGAGAATCATTCTCTTTGGTGTGCAAATCTTTGCTATTGGTCACATAAGTATATAAGGTGGGCTAATCAAACAAAAATAATATGATGACTAATTTATTACACATATAGCTATAGCAAACCATCTTAGATAATATCTTGCCAATTATGGACTTACATTCGTATAATATAATATACAGTGAATGGATTAAAGGAAAAGAAACATAAACTGTATTTTCGCAAGAAACTTCAAATGGTAATACCCATGCATTTAGCTCTAACATTTTCAGCAACAAAACAATAAATTGTACTAATACATACTTTCAAGACAAAACAGAATACGAAAAGTAAGGTTAAAAACTGTACTCTTTGCAAAAGACATAGTTAAAAAGAATAAATCACCTACTCTTGGTTACGATTTCGTTTTTTTCAACAATTACACAAAGCACACACTTTACACGATGGCAAACGATGAAAAACGGTAAAATAATAGAACTGCCTAGAACCACGTCCTGAACCTTTGCGAGAATCAACGGGAATATGGCGGGAATTTGAGCGCGCTATTCAAAGGCTTAGGATATAAAATCATAAAATTACATAGCAGGTACTTACATTTTTTAAAATTAAGTTATAGGTTTTTATAGGTATAAAAGAAATATCTATAAAAAGAACAAAGATAATTAGGTACAAATTAGTCTGTATAATAAGATGGATATATGGTCGATTATGTTTCAATTTTAAATCAAATACGCTGATTATAAATATTTATAAAAATAAATAGGTGATTTAGTGATGGGCCTAGTTAACATAGTTCATTTTGTTAACAACAAATAGGAATAACGTCGAATTCACGTCTTTTCGCCGTCCACTAAAGACGTATTTATTTAGTCATTAAAATGACGTTCATTTTTGGTCGATAATAGGTGTATCGACGTCGTCATCCATTTTTCTCCAAATATTCACGTAATTTTCACGTCAGTCTGCTACCTGGGATATTAGCTGACAGTTCCGAACTGAATATTACTAATTACAAAACTTAAAATGTGGTCCAAAAGGGCTGCCAACTCAATCAATCATTTTGACTCCCATTGTATATTTGGTTCGTAGGATAATCACACCATTCCAAGAATAAAGAAACAATGTAATATTAAGAAAGTTTTGATTTCAGTACATTTTAGAACTGAAAATGCCAGTTTGAATTTAGTTACTGTTCCGCTTTGGAATTTTAAATACCGTTGACGAAAAAAAAAGATAATATTAATGGAAGACCAAAAGTGACTACACTAGCAGATGATCTTCAAATAATCACTAAGGTAAGCGAGATAGACGAGAAACAGTTCCTGAAACTGTTTCTACTGTGCAGAGATGATTAAGGAAGGATGGTTTATTTGGCAGAATAGCAATGGGTAGCTATGCTCTTACATAAGCGCAATAAAAGAAAACGACTATATACTGGGCCAGGAAGCATCGACACTAGACAATTGAACAATGAAAAGGTATTTTGTAGACCAATGCGAGTCCAAGTTTGAACTCCTTCAATCCAAAAGACGAATCTTTGTGCGAAAAGCGAAAGGAAAACGGGTAGCAGACGTTTGGGTTGTATCCACCGTCAAACATATGGCGCAGGATCGATTATGTTGTTTTGGTGGCATGTTGGTGATGGAATTTTAAACAAAGAGGGAACATTTTAGAGTAAAATGCAATTCTACCTGGAATGCGAAAATTAGGCGATCGATTTATGTTCCAGCACGATAATGACCCAAGACACACCTTAAAACTTTGTCGGGAAAAATTGGAAAGGGTGGAACCGAAAAGGCAAATTTCAATTATAAAATGGCCACCACAAGGCCCCGACATCAACCCAATTAAACTATATAGTGTGGAAAGCGCTTGAGAAGCTACGAGAAATTCGATAAACCTCTAAAGAAATGTTATGGAAGCAACTGCAATAAGCGTGGGCATTATTTTTAAAACTGTCTTTTTTTTGTATATTTGGACGTATCACTTTAAGTGGGCAAATAGTTATGGTAGTATATATGTATGTTATAACCTTAATCGTTTTGGTGGCCAAAGTGGTAACTGACAAAATATTTACAACAACTCACAAATTAAGAAAATTTTCTCTTTTTAGAAAGTTGCCAACTATCAAAGAGTTTATTTTCTGATTTTTTGACGGATGTAATGATAATGATAATTATTTATTATAGCTTCAATAGGTTGTAGCTAACATAGTACGTACATATCTGGCAGCTCTACAGTTATAAACACAGGCTTTATTGGATAATTTTAACTAACAAAATAAATTTGACAGGGCCAAACTGTCAAATTATAATAACAGTTATTTTTCAGTATTTAGACTTGAATAGAACTGTCAAAATACTTTTAATAGCTGTCAAAGTGTAAAAGCAGTAAGACATTTTTGACAGCTACCAGATTTTTGAATTAATGATGTTTGGAACGAAGTAAAAGATGAGGTGGCATTCTGTACAAATTCAATTTACGTACAAATCTAAAATTGTGGGTTGAACACATCAGTATAAATTCTATATTATTTCTCGGAGTCCGCTGAAATTGGAAGAACTAACATGCAAAATTATTAATTTTGACATACCAAAATGAGAATCGTATGTTTGTTGATAAGTAGTTTATTACCACATAACAAACAACACTTGTTATGAAGGAGAAACTATAGCCAAAACATCATAATAAATTTATCATAATAAACTTTGAAAAAAGACAGTAAAACTATTATAGAACCTTAAAATAATCTTAATATCATATGTTGTGATCGCCATTCAATTTTTGCAGAAACGCTTTTTTGTGATGATCATAATTTTGGATGATTAATATTAATCTTGCCCTTATTTTTTAACTTATACCTACCTACTTCGAAGAGGGGGACACCATTTTTGATACAAACTACACATTCTCAGATACATTATTTTCATCTAATCTTCAGTAATCTGCTATAAAACGCGCAATATCTCTGCTTTAACGCTGCAATAAATTGGTATTACTGAAACGATAATTTTTATACTTAAAACATAGAAATATCTAAAGTAAATTGTAGGCACATTTTATAAATTAATCTGTAGGCTTAAGCTTTGTTGATATAAAAATATAATATTGCCTTGTACACGTCAATTAAATGTATTTCATATTGCTTGTATATTAATGCTGATAATCTGATAATAAAATATCAAAAAGATGCTACGAAGGCTGAATGTTCATAGAAAGTTATTTATGTATAAATGAATAATGCGCAAGCTGCAGTTTTCAATAATTATATATTTAAGACATAGTATAAAAATTTGCAAACAATGTTACACAAGTGATACATCAACTTTAAAAATTTATCACAGTCATAGTCATGTCCGTCAGTTGTATTCTCTGTCCCGTTATGTAAGTTTGTATATAATCATAAAATACTTTGCGATAGACAAAATTAAATTGCGTACGTATAAGGCAAAGCTGAATACGCTACTGGAGCCGGTGCAGCTACTATTGGAGCTACAGGAGCGATTGCAGGAGCAGCAATTGCATGGTTGACAGCATGAGCTGAATAAGATGTAGCATAAGGTGCGATGTATGCAGCAGGAAGAATTCCTGCAGTAGATAATGCGAAAGAAATCGCCATGAAAATGAAAATAATCTGAAAATGTAATAAAGAAGTATTTATAACTGAAGTGACACATTCAACCCGACATTACACTTACAATAAGTTTGGAAGTCATCTTTCGCTTCTTTAACTTCTTTGTGAACTGTTCAAACACTTACTGATTCGAGCACCTGCACGACAAACATCTTTTATACCATAGCCATTTCAAGAGTTGGTAAACCTTTGGCATAAATATGATGGTAAAAGAAGTGTTATATAATAATCTATTTAAAACTGCGTGTATTTAGTTGACAAACGCATAGAGCTACCGGTAGGAATATTAATCGATCTGTAATGTGCACTACTTCTCTTTATTTCATAATATGCATTGATTACAATTGACATCACGTTCAACTTAATAGCACCCACTACACAGTATACATACATCTACTTTCAACGTATTAGGAAGATATCGAAATATAACAATTACATTTTGCCGAATTAATTTCGGTATATCGGTCAAACATACATTTTTACTTGTGCTGCAAGGCTTTCTTATTCTTACATTGGATATAAGACTTTTTGTGGCATACGTATTATATAACAAGATAAGTTATTGTAGCACAGAAGTTCCTAACTCATACTGAATAATGCAAAACAATAATATAAGTACATACTTTATTTTATCTAAATATATGTACGTCTTTGTTTATACTCTATTATTATCGCTTTACATATTCTATACATTCTGTTTATTATTTCTTTTTAGGTAATTGAAGTCAATGTGATGTTAAGCTTTGTAAAAGTAACCCCACAAATGATCATGACAATGATCATTCACACATGATTTACACGTCTAGAACCAATGTAGAACTTTCTATGGCAGCGTCAAAATTTTCGTCAGATCTGGGACCTCTGTCAGGTCCTAGTGCAACAAACTTTTATCGCTATGAAACGTTATAAAATACTGGACATTCTTCCAAACCTGTCCAAACCTAAGGCAGTCTGAACAAGAACAGGTTAAAATTGCTTACAGATAATTTAAGTGGTTATTGCACATTGAATACACACATGCATCGTATTGTTTTGTAAAACTATGTCTTATAGACGCCTGATGATTGTTGGACTTAAAACGCCTGTAAGACATTTCTAACACGCACATAAGCATCTTGTTGTCATCTATACCTTATTTCAAAAAAAGATACATATATAAAATTCTGAACAGACCCAGGAATATGTGTCACATTATTCCTTGTTATTTACTTTCACATATAACTCCGTCATTTACGGCTTTCTTGCTTTATCTCTAGACTCTATAAAATTTACATTCGGCATAGTTTAATATTTGCACCAAATTTCATGTTTTATAGTTTGTAATTTGGGCTGGGAGACCGTTCATACAGGGTGTCTGCGATATACAAAGCATGCTTTTAAGGGATGATAGCAACAACGATTTAGAAACAAAAACATATAATACACCTTGGATCTATCTCTAAGCGTAGACGAGAAAAAAAATTACATATTTCAAAAAAACCTTATTTGGTCAAACTGTACAAGAAACTCATCCATATTGCTTTTTAAATAACCAAAAACCCATATCAAAAATTTAGAGTTGAAAATAACTGAAAAAAAACGACGAAAACGAATTATTTAATACATTGAAACGGAACGGTGGTGTCATTTCTCTTACGCTATACTGACACGTATTCAATAGAAGCACAGCTGCAAGCCAAGCATCATATGTTTATACGACCTTGAACTACATTAGACCATTTGTATCGTACGAAGTCAATGACCATACGTTTTAAAAATATCCGATCAATAGGAAAGAGGTACCTTTGAGTTTTTTTAAATAATGTTATGACAATAAAATCGATGTTATGTTGAAGTTAGAGTAAAAAGGGCGTGTTTAATAGCAGCTTTCGATCGGTTAAGTTGAGGGAAAGTCGCATTGAATGAAAACAATGTATCTAATAATAGTGCAATTATGTTATGGCACTTTAAGCTCTTTCGTAAAGGCTACTACAAAATTTAGTTCTTTTCTTTTATTTGTGACAAATTGCTGGTCCTAAAAAGGACCTTTTTGAGAGACAGGAGAAAATGTATTACAGGAAAGGCTCGATGAGTTGCCCATTTGCAAGAACACACGCCTGTAATCCTCGGATAAATCCTGCACTAATCGGCTGCCGCTGTACAGTATGCGTCGAAGTTTGAGATGAGAAATAATTTTTTTTCTCGTTTACACTTACAGATAGACCCAAGGCGTATTATATGTTTTTGTTCCTAAATCGTTGTAGCTATTATCCCTTAAAACCATGCTTTGTATATCGCGGATACCCTGTATATTTACTATG
The DNA here is from genome assembly GCA_004785975.1 of Popillia japonica. NCBI lineage: Eukaryota > Metazoa > Arthropoda > Insecta > Coleoptera > Scarabaeidae > Popillia > Popillia japonica. Next base: position 34,876 of record ML217862.1, read on the forward strand.
TGTGTAATCGGTCCATAACACGGTTTTGCACTCGTTTATTCTCCTATTGTCATTTCTACTTATGTAGGTAGGTACACGTTTTAATGATGTTTTTTCTGCGCAATTGGTTGTAAGTACTATTATCTCTCTGGATTGAAATTTTATTCTGTACTCTAGCGATATCTATGTAACAATTTTATCGGTGATTTCTATTTAGATAGAATCTTCTATAATTACTCGTTTGATAACACAATTAATGGTATATAAATAAGAGTAGTTTCTCAAGAAATCCGTCCATTAGGCCTACTCGTTTAATCAATTATTCCACATTTATCATCCTTATCAGTAGTTAGTAAATAAAATTCAACATACAGTTTAACAATTTTATTGAAAAATTGCAAAATGAATACAAATTTAAATCAAAGAAGATATAATATTCGAATATTTATTATTTTATTATAGCTGAATTCACATTTTAGTATTATTTAAATATCATTCACAAAAGTGGTGAAAATTCAAACAGATTAACGTATAAACATAATCAACAGTACATTTATCATACTTATATTGCCACAGCTGACCAACAAGCTATTTCTTACCCAACGCCTTCTGTGTTTGAGCTGTCTTAGCTTTTACGGCATCTTCTTTAGCTATAAAATGTATGCATTATTACAAAATCATATGTTTTTCATTGTAACAAACCTTTTTTCTCCGACTCACGTCTTTTTTGTGCTTCCTCCCGCTGTTGTTTTATAATAGCTAAACGAGCTAAATCTGCTCTGGCTTGCTCTGTTTTACCTTCAGCATGTAACTTTTGATAATGAGCTTGTGCTCTTTGTTTCTCTATTTCTTCACGCTCTCTCCTTGATAGCTGAGGTTTCTCTGGTGGGGTCTCAGCTTCGGCATTGAGAGTCGTTAATTTTTTATTTTTCTTTTGTACTCTATTAGGGTTTTCAATTTCTATCAGATTTGATACTCCCTTCGCTTTTTTATTACTCTAAAAAGTGTATAAATTGTTAAGTTTATAATTACTACTACCACTATTATTATACGTCATCTTCACTAGATTCGTCTTCATCTTCTGAATCGTTTTCGCTATCTTGGTCACCAGATGCTTCTTCTTCACTACTGATTTCACCTCTTTGTTCTTTCCATTTCCTAGATTGTTCTTCCCGTCTACGTTCTTCTTCCAATTCTTCGGGATTTGTAAATCTCCTATTACGTCCCTTATGATTTATGTGTTTACCTGTTCGAAATTAATGTTTTTATATTTTAAGACGGAAATACCGGCCATGTTAGTAACACATCGACATTCAACGTTATCAAACATACTCACCAGGTTTAGGCATATTAAATTTAAATACGATAAAATTTGTTAATCTAGAGTCGCTTCCCCTATACGAGGAATGTAAGAAACAACAAAATTTAATGAAAAAATATTTTGACGGACACACAATTTTACAAATGAGGGATACTAGTGTGTAGGAACTAAACCTAACCAATAAAATGTTACTACACAAATGATGAAAACCCCGCTCTGTTTAGAATTGATACACTAAAAATATCTAATAATTAATAATTATTAACAATGATTACCTCTAATTGCAAGAAAAAATAATTTAACTCTTAATTTTGTTGTTTTCTTAAAAATTATTAAAATCTTAAGTTGGTTGTAACAATTGCTGCTAATTTCATAACGGTTGCAAACCAATTATTGAAATTCAATTTTGTCATGAATTTTATATTTTATAAATGTCTACTTCTTTGGTTTGTTTTTATGGTTATTTTTTACCTGCACTCTGCAGATGGCGCCGCACGATATTACTTGATTGGTCGATAAAATAGATATTCTAGATCGCTATCATAAATCGCAATAATATAACTTTACTTTAAAAAGAAAAGTTGTCAGATTTTCGATTAAAGATACGTTTACTTTTATAAAGTAATGCCAAAAGTTCGAAGAAGTAAGAAATCTCCACCAGAGGGTTGGGAATTAATAGAACCTACTTTGGATGAACTCGAACAGAAAATGAGAGAAGGTAGGGTACTATTTTAGCTTTTGATAAATTTAATGTCTTGTTTAATACTAAACTCGCTTATTTTCCAGCTGAAACTGAATCGCATGAAGGAAAACGTAAACAAGAATCATTGTGGCCAATATTTAAAATACACCATCAAAAATCTAGATACATATATGATCTATTCTATAGAAGAAAAGCTATCAGTAGAGAGCTATATGATTTTTGTTTAAATGAAAATATTGCCGACAAAAATTTGATTGCAAAGTGGAAGAAACCTGGTTATGAGAATTTATGTTGTTTAAGGTGTATTCAAACAAGAGATACCAATTTTGGAACTAACTGTATATGTCGTGTTCCTAAAGGAAAACTAGAAGAGGTAAATTATTAAACATGTTAAGTATTTCCTGTATTCTATATAAACCATTTTGTAGGGTAGGATAGTTGAATGTGTACACTGTGGATGCAGAGGGTGCTCTGGGTAAAAAGCAATAATTTTATACTAGTTAAGCTTTATTGTATTAAATATATCAGTTCAGTTTGTTATTGTGTAATAATTCAAATAAATTAAGTTGTAACTTTTTAATGTGGCTAATTGACTCTGCCTAGTTTCGATATGCTAGTGATATTAAAGCCATCTCAACACGAATACTGAGTGAGTGAAAGTTTTTACAAAGTAATGTGAAATAACATCCTTTCTACAAAGTATTTACAATACCCCAATAATAATTCATGCCTAAAATTAATCCGAATCGTCAATACAAGGTTACTGGACCTTACCAAAGGTTTTAAACAAAACAGTTTCCTAGAATAACTGGCTCTTGATTCAATAAAATCTCATAGTTACTTATGTATAGATTTTCCTGTGCATCAAGATGTCGAGATCAATTAATTGCGTTTATTAATTTAAGACTATCTTTCTCGATATGGTGTCTCTTGCTAAGAAAGTATTGCGGTACTGCAGAAGATTCAACCCTTGTATCATCGAAACACCTGTCGCGAATTAATTTAAGTTGTGGTGTTTGGAGCTACCGGAATTTTCCTGTAGTAATGTTTCATTGTGGAAAGACTAGCGAACAACGAATATTTATGTAAGTTTAGACCTGCCTTAAAAATATGTAAAAATGTATTTATTATAATTAAAGAAACAAAATATATTTGCAACTTGAAAAATATATTTATTAACATTATATAACTCTGTTACAGCAAACGACACTAAAATAGAAACAATAATATAGTATAAAAAATCTTATATATTTTTATCAGTTAATGAGTCAGTTCTGGTAGCATAAGGTACATTTGTAGACCTAAAATGTTTGCCTATTGCCCTATTGCAATAAATGCTCTAGAACGAGCACATTTGATTAATATTTCTATCAAATGATATTACACATTTTTCCTTTCCTAGAAAGTATAATTTACAAAACTAACTCACTTCACAATACTTTTATTAATGTAATTCGTAATTATATTTTTTGTAGTAACAAAATAAATTATGTTTTCTATAGTATTCATTTTTTTTTGAATAAGTGTATTGTTATTTTAAGAATTGAATCTTTTAATAAAAATAAAGTGTTCAACTTCAAAACTATAAAACAATTCAGAAAAATGTATGTAATTTACATACAAACAGAGGAACAACAAAAACTAACTTAAATAGGTAAAGTAATTTCAGGATTGTATGGTAGAGAAGTTTTATCCATAAGCACACTAGCGATACTTATTAGTAAATCCTTGTAAACTAATGTATTTAAATTCTTTCCAAGCTGATATAGGAAAAAGAAATCGCCGAACGAAATTCTCTTTGTAATGACTAGAGCATTTTTACGAGATAAGAATCTCGCATGCGCCATAAGCAAATACATGCGAATCCTTGGAAATAAAAGCATGGTTGCCCGATATATTAATTCATACAATGAAACAACTGACAAAAACAAGAACCAAAACCACAGAAATAAGAACAGCTTTTCGTTGACTATATTTAATGGCAAAACACAGATAGCATCACGGTTTTCAATAGTGCCAGATGGTCCAAATCTATAATATGTACATTTAGTGAGTTTTGGAAAAACTGCTGTCATCGGATTTATTCCATTATATGTTGCAATTGCAATACCGTAACCAGTAAATTGTCCTGTCAAAAACCAATCCATTAAGAGTATTTGACATATCTAAAACATGAAATCGTTTAAAATTTATAATTAAAAAATACTTTAAATCTACTTACGACATTCACAAAATTTAATAATTCACAAAATGCAAACCGTAAAGCATAAACATTATGTGAATAATTGCCACTTAACATATAACTAATTAGGCGCTCTTTATTTTCCTTGTTCCATGAAGATGGTATTAAAGGACCACCTATTAAATAAATAATTACATCTAAAATAATATACCATCACTAATACAGACCTAAATCTTTTGCTAATAATCTTAGCCGTCCACCTTCCCATGTTTTCCACAAATATCGCGGTATATAAAATAGTAGCGCTTGAAAACAGAATACTATGCAAACCCATTGATAGTACTTTTGTGTAATTATACCATTGCGCTCATTTAAAACAAAATCTTGTACAGGTCCACTACTTCGAGGATCAGCGTATGGTCCCAATCCAGTTAAAATATCCTCTACAAACACATGTCGTTTATGTATTTGCAATAATAAAGAAAAACTAACTGTTACCTTTGAGTGTATTCTTAATAATGTACGTGCCATATATCCAACAATAGGTATCAATTACATCTTTCCTACTATAATCAACGTCGCAATTTATGGGATCGCCAAAATACTGTTTCGAAGTCAAGAGTATAGAAAACACTATTAAGATGATGACTGTGAACTTATAATGCAATTTAAAAACGTTATTATCTGTATGTATCTGTTCTAGCTTTATAAGGGATTTAAACGAATTCAAAAAGTCAATCATTATTCTAATAGGGCTTGTGCTCCAATCCAGAAGAAAGCAGGAAAATTTGCGGTTTGCTAAAACAAAATGAAGGAACGCGTGTATAACGAAAAACACGAATAGGCGGGTAAAAAACTACTGAACTGCGTTTTTCAAGATTTGAATTTTTTTCGAAAATGGCAAAAACTGACTGCGCAAGTATCATCGTTATTGATAAAGACGATTTCTGTAATGATAACTTCAAACCAATTCAAACGGATCCGCAATTTATTTATAAAATTACTTTGCTATTTGGAATAATAATTGGAAAATTAAAATGTTTTCAGTTTTGGCTATGAAAAGAAAGTGTCTTTATGTTAGTTACATGTCACAATTACTTAATGCATATAACAACTTCGTAAAATATGTTGGGAACTCTGTTTCTTAATTTTGCTATATTTTATTACTTTACGATATTTAAGGAGAATAAAGACAATTTGCTAAATGATTATTGACAGTAATAAGTTTGTGATATATAAAACCGGCAATTTGCAGAGCAAAATAGCAGTTTTCATTTCTGTTGTTTAATGGTTTTTAAAATCGATTAACTGTTTGCGGAAGGAAACAATTTTCGTGGATTAATTCATTTATATATCCGTACTCCGTACTTACCTTCAATTAAAAACTGGTATACACATATTACAGTGAACTGTAGCATAGCATTGGGGAACGTGATAGTACTCAAACACTTTAACCCTACACCCTACATGTTTTATTCACTATCCAAATATCTACAGTTAGTCTGTGGTATAGTATTACTTGAAAAGCGAAGCGGATTCGAGGATTACGTCTGATCATATGCCTTTCTAAAATTGAATACTTTGGATCTTATGGCATGTTTTTCATATTAAATTATGGATATTGTGATTTCAAGATAGGGATTGTTTTTAATAGAGGTAAATTCCGCTACCTTCAACAATTACAACTTTTAAATTAATTCGGGACACGTGCTTCAACGATGCGCAACGGTCATTATCAACCGAATGCCGAATGAGTGAAATTTTTCCAAACCAACGATAAATAACATCCTTCCTACAAAGTAATTCTCAGTACACAAAATTCAAATATGGCGCAATTATTTTTAGTAACTTCGACGTTGATGCATGAAATTACCAACAAATTTATATAGATGGGGTGTGTTTTAAAATTAAGAACTACGTTCGGTGCGCGTTCGACGTTGGACGTCCGACTGTAGATTTGGATACATTCTAGTTGCACAACCAGAATTTTGAAACGGCGGCAAAACACACGACGACATTTTTGAAACGCACCCATGGATAGTTCTTTTTATACGTTTATGTCGATGTTACTAAAAATAATTGCGCCATATTTGAATTTTGTTTACTGGGTTACAATACCTCAATAATTCATGCCTAAAACTAATCCGAATCGCTAACAGGTGTTAGAGATATTGGACCTTACCGAGGGTTTTAAACAAGACGGAGTTTACTAGAATAGCTGGCTGTCGATTTATTAAATTGTCGTATTTTCTCGATATAGTTAAGCCTGGAACTTCCTGGAATTGCATGTAAGAAGTGTGATCAAGTTCATATTGGACAAACTAAATGATTAATCGAAACCAAATATATAAAGAGCATGTAGTCCATTTTCGGTTTGGAAGAGTTGAATCTTGCGCGGTCGGGCAACACCTTATTAGCAACAGACACCATATTGAGAAAGATAGTCTCCAATTAGTAACATCTAGGACACACAGATACAGGTATGCCGACGCGCATCTTGCATTCGCCATTGCGAAGCATTAATTGTTAAATACAAATCCCGCCTACAAAACCAGTGCTTTTAACTTCTCTTGAAATAAATTTCAAATGTAATTTGCCTCGCACTGACGTTATGCGCGGCTTTGACAATATTTGGTTTTGAAACGCGCATACCTGTATCTGTGTTTCCTTGTAACATCGATTAATTCATCGCGAGAACTTGATGCGTACGAAAGCCAGTACAAAAGTAAATTCGAAAATTAAATGAATTAACAGCCAGTCTTGTTTAAACCCCTTGGTAAGGTCCAATGTCCCCAACGTGTGTTAGCGATTCTGGTTAGGCTTAGGTATAAACTATTGGGGTATTGCAAAAATGTTCACTCGTTCAGTATTAATAATAATGATGATCCACGCATCGTCAAAATATGTGACCTGAATGTATTATTGAGCAATTATAATTATTGAATTAATATATGAGAGTATTTTCTCAGGTCATAGATTTTTTTGCAGATACTGCAGCTAAAAAAAAACTAAAATGAAAAAAAAAATTTACTTTTGAATCTAAATATAATATAAACAAAAATTTACATTCAAATCTCATCATAAAATCTTTTTCAAAAGTATTTGTGCCCCCGTGGTTTTTTCTTTCTTAATTAATTTCATATGTTTTGCTAACCTATCTTTCAGCTTGTTAACTATATCTTCATTAGCATTTTCTAATATAGAAATTAATAAGAAACAAGAACGATTCATTTTTATCCAAGTTTTTATCTGAAATTTATCAAGGCTTGCTTAAGAGATTACTTACTACTTCAGTATTTAACATACCACATTCTCGTCCAAAATGTTAAAGAGAGCTTCGCTAAATAAAGGTTTATCATTGGTAAGGGCCTCCTTATCATTCTGTATAAGTTTTTTTAAAGTCATATGTAAACCAGTATGTTCAATTCCTAAAATTTCCTTATCGTTTTCTGTTACTTTCCAATCTTCATCTATAATAAGTTCAGCAACTTTTCCTAAAGTGTCTGATAAAAGTTGACCATCTCCTATGTGAATATTGCCATGTACTCAAAATGATTTGTTACATTTACAGGTACACTTACCTGTTTTTAATATTGATAAAGCTACAACTGATATGGATGCTCCACTAAACCATAATTTTGTGTCTGTGTTGATACTTGTAAGTAAATTTTCAGTTGAATATTCTAAAATTTCTTTACGACGTACTTCTGGTGACTTTTTACTATTAGATTTTTGTCTTCCGCTTTCTAATTCTTTTGTGAACGATGGATGAAAATGAGCAGAAATTCCAGGTGTTACCAGCCATAGTATTACCTGAAAATGTAAACCCCACATATAAATCTTGTAATTGATTGATTGAAATTGTGGTTGATAAAAGTGAAGCCTAGAACTTCTTAGTATTATTCCCAGAAAAATTACATTTCAAACTCTTTTCATTTGATGTGGCTGGGTTTTTTCTAAGTTTTACAACATAACGGTTAGTTACTGTTTGACTAATTTTTAACAAATACACACAGCAACTATCAAGAAATTAAGAATTTTTCTACCTTACGTCCCCAATCATCCTTAGCGATATCAGTAGTATGTTTCAGTATTTCAGAAATAATCGATTTACTAACTAAAACAGTGTCATCAATTGTATCCAAAATAGTAATCACAACAGTATGTCCATGCTCATGTTTACACAATTCTAAAATATGTTCTTTTACTGCTTTTACTATCACCTTAAAATAAAAACTACATTAGTAATTATTTTATTTATTTATAAACCTCCAAATGTACCTTCCGATCCTTATTTGTACCATGCCATATACATTCCATTACTGCTTTAGCACCATCTCTACTATTACCTACCACAACTGCATGTGGCGCAATTTGACCTATTAATTCACTATGATCATTATCGGAACATTCAGTTAGATATTGATACAATACTGTTTGAATTAATCCTGAATCTAACAAGTCTTTATTTAATATTTTGGATAGATTTGCTTTTACAGCTCCTAAAGCTGCAGCTTTCATGTCCAGAGAGTTTTTATAAACATCTTTTAAATGTTTGATATTATCCTCTTTAGTTTGTTTGTATAAATCCCCAAAGAATTCTTGAATCAAATGAACTTTTTCAAGGGGTTGCGTCCATGTGGTATAAATATATTCGAAAATTGGGGCACTCACAGCATGACTCGTCAGCTTAACTGCATTTCCATACATGGCTTTAATTGCATTAGATCTTGTTTTCGCACTACCATATTTAAATAATCTCTTTATACAATACCGACCATACTTTGATTGCAACATTTGCACTGTCGATGGAGTAATTTCGACCATGATCTCATTCCTAACTTTTTCGTTTCCAAATTTTAACATATATTGTACTATCCTAGCCATATCATGCGCCAATACAAGTTTAACATAATTTCCCTGACCTCCAAGTAGTTTGTGTAATTCATTAACTAATTTATCTCTTTCTTCTTTACCCCCATCCAAAGTTTTTCTTCGTAATGTTTCTCCAATCTGTTTTGCCTTAGTAATCACTTCAAATAAACTGTTATTTTGTTTTCGCTTAAGTCGTAACTCCTTCTTTTTCTTTTTAAATTCATTCCAATCTGCTGGTTTTTCCTTTAAATTATTCGATTTGTTAGTTTTATCAAAACTTCGTTTTTGAAAGTGCTTAAATATCTGCTTTTGTTCACTTTTTGTATCTGTATTTGATACTGATTTTGCAGGTTTATCATTTTTTGAAAATTTTCGTTTAGTATTTTGCGAATCTCCTTTGAACTTTTTTAGCGTTTTATTAACTTTCTCACTTGTTTCTAGTTCTCTTTTACCCATTATGATACACTGATATTGAACATGTGTTTTATAACAAGTTGAGGTTAAGTTGTTAACAGTTGATAAGTTTTGATTTTTTGCTAATGTTGCCAACCTACGATAGCAATGTGCACTGTAGCCAACTGTGGGCATAGTATACATTTATTACAATTTATGAGGTTTTTGCCCTAAATTACCAAGTTTTCATAAATTATTTAAAAGCTATTGCAAAATTTAGTTCTTTCGCACACTTTAGGGATATAACTTCCTTTTGAATAAAAAATGACATTAATTGACAATCATAAGGTATTTTCGAGATTTCTTTATTTCGTCTTCTTTAGGGGTTTTAATTACTGAAATTTATGATACGAAGGTAATTGATGCCTTAAAGTTGTGCTAAAAATCCAAATTTTTAAAATCTTTTAAATAATTTTCAAAAAGTCGATTTGCGTTCCAGTGTTAAAATAAATAATTAATAATGCTGCATTACAATTAGAGGAATTGTGCTGTAGCAAAGTCAGTAAACACATTTAAACAATCTAAAATTACCAAATATTAGTTGCAGCGG
>SMLS01063499.1:0-13311 GCA_004785975.1 Popillia japonica
ACTGCGCTATTGTGAAATGCACCGTCTTAATCGGACCGACACGTAAAGTTGTTACAGGGGAAGTTGGTCGAAATATCGGGTAATCGACATGCCGCAGGGTCGGAGCAAATTATTAACTTGCACACATAGTAGTATGTCTAGCAGAGTAGCTAAACTTCTTCTATACAAACTTGGGAGTACGTGATGCATCAATAATTAATACTCGACTGGACTCGTACTGTAATACGTAGAAAGTTACAACCAGCAAGCTAGCATGCTCCTGGAAAATAAAACTGAATTACTTGTTATGTAAATTAACAAGGATTATAAAGCGGAAGGAGAAGATCAAATGCTTGTGGAAAGGTTGGTTTTGGGTGGAGTCCGAAACAACCGCTAAAACAGAGACATACATATTTGTACAGTGCTTTCGTATAGTAACGATTAAATTCATTATTTAATCCTCTATCATATCGATTTTGTTTTAAACAAAGGTACTTTTCGACTTCGGGTAGTGACTTTGTCATTTTATTTAAAATGGTAAAATTAAATGAACGAAAAGGAAATGAAATTGTTTGAATGATCGAATTTGGAGACAGGATGCGCACCCAACAAGAAATAGTTGAATTGTTCAATGAAACTCATCCTGGTCGGCGACTCATTAGCCAAAGCATGATAGACATGCTCGTGATTTACTTAGATCTGGTCGACCCTCAAAATCAGCAGAAGATCAACTTAAAATTTTGTTGGCAATATAAGAAAATCATCACTCAACACAACCAAGTGGCTTTTGATTTCAATATGGCGGCATCAACAGTTCACAAAATTGTGAAAAAAGCAAAGTATTATCCTTATAAGGTACATATGTCTTGTTCATGAGCTATCTGAAGACGACTTTGATCGACGAATTCAATTCTGCGAGCAAATGTAAAAGCTATGCACTAATGATAATAATTTCGTAAGAAACGTAATTGTTTCTGACGAGGCTACGTTTGCTTTGAACGGCCATGTCAATAAGAAAAAACTGTCGTTATTGGGCGACCGATAATCCCCGATGGATGATGGAGTGTCGCGCTTAACATCCTCAGAAAGTGAATGTGTGGTGCGAAACAGTCGAAGAGGAAGAATTCTGGGTACTTATTTTTTTTGACGTGAACCTAACTTGTGGAAGATATTTGGAGTTTCTTCGAGCCGACCTTATTCTCGAACTAATGAATTTGTATCCAAATGAGGAATGTGATTTTCCGAAAAATGACATTTTCTTTCAAAATGATACTCTCCCCCCGGCCCCTCTCCGGCCCGTGCTTATTTAAATGAAGTGTTCCCGAATCGTTGGATAGGGAGAAGGGGGGCGATTGAGCGGCCAGCCAGATCGCCAGATTTGTTACCCCTAGATTACTTCATGTGGGGAGTACTTAAAAAGCAAAGTATATGTTAGTAAACCGGCGAATTTAGAAGAATTAAAAGAAAGAATTCGTCATCGTATACCTCCTGAAGTTATTGACCATGTTCAACAAGAATTTATTAATCGTCTTGGTTACTGGCAGGTAGCCAACGGTAAACAATTTCATCATTTACTATAATTATAATCATTAATTTTAGAAAACTAAATAATAATAATAATAAAAAAATAAAATAAATGTTTATTTATTTTTTTATCAAACCTACATACGCTAATGCAATCATATTTTTAACACTACGTGAAATGATACGCTCTTTCGATTGGCATGGTTGAAATTAGGTGTTCCCATGTAAAAAAAATATCAATGACGTCATATTTCGAATGACGACTACGTCACAAATATGGGTCGTATATCGAAAGTGCCTTTGTGTAAACAAAACGGACGTGTAAGAGGATTTTTTTGAAAAACTCTCAATTTCAGAAATAATGAATTTATTTCTAACTATTCGAAAACACTGTATATGTATGTGCATCTAGCTCTAGGGTTAGTTGTAATTGCTCAAACCCTCTTTTAATCTGATTTACATCATGTTTCAGTTTTTGTTTACAAAATTTATGCATATATCTACGTTACTGTCACCAAGTACGCCATCAATGAATGTCGGTAATCTTGCATCTAATACCTAAGTTGCCTATTGTAATATTCCGTAGCTTATTAAGTTGTTGTATGTGCGTCTCATAAGTTAGGTTTACAAGGGAGAAAATTATTATTTTGACTACCATTCTTATTACTATTATTTCCGTCAGCATTATACTGTTATGGTAAAAAAATGACGTGTACATACAATATATGTAAAATAAAATACATAGATGGTGTATACGTCCATAATGACTATCCTATAGGAGAAAACAATGTCGTTATCGGAATTGTGACAGTAATTACAACCCACTGACCGTTTAGTTTTATGGATTAGTCAAAGCACGCATATTTTGCAAACCACGCGACGATTATTACGTCTGCCGACGTATTGAACTGACAATCGAAAAAAGCTTTCCAGTTTTAACGAACAACGTTAATAATTTAGACGACAACTAACTGGCGATAAAAAGCGCATTTTACGAATCAACGCTGAAAACAATTTGCCGGATTAGTCACCGCGTCGCTGGGTACAAAATTGCTAACGGTTTAGATTTTGCTGATAAAAAAAGTACAGTGAAAATAGGGTCAACGGATTATTGATATTTATTTTCTGCGTAATTGTAAAGTATTACCTACGCTGGCACTGGGAAGTAATTAATGTGTGCCAAGCAAATATGGTTATGCTAAACGAACAGTTATGTCAGACGAAATTTTGTATACAACTCGTGATTATGACAGGTCGTTTACACATCATGTACACTACCGTTCATAAATTTCGGACTACACAAAAATTTCTTTCTGTTCCAAACTAAACTAGCGATGTTGGAAATAGATAATTAATAGATTAATGGATAATGAATGCGATGGCCCTACAACCTCTTTCAACTATTGCGGCTCTTCATTATTTAGACGACTCAGTTTAGTTTTGCCTTCTTTTATGAGCCTGTCTAGCTTTCGCGGAGAGGTCTTCATGTGGTTAGCCGTGTTTGGATACAGTTTGCCAATGCATTCTAGCCTCAGTCTAGAAGGTCTTCCGTGAATTAGGGATATATTTTCCAATAAATTTCTTGGTCTGTCTGTGTCCCTGAGAGCTTTCCCACTATCTAGAGTTTCGTGTGTCGGTGCAATGGTTTGGGCTAATTTTCTTTTTTGTGGTTCCACACGGTGGTACAGATCCGATAAATGGTTTGGACGTCCCTTCCTTAGTGTTTCCTTGGGGGTTTTAATGACAACGGTGGGTTTATTCTCCTTCTTGACTGACCTCTCTGATTTGTATTCGTGCGGCCGTCGATCACATGATGTGCTTGATATTGCATACTAGGATGAGTTGGACAGGGTGGGATGGACTTCCATTTTCCTCTCTCGGAAAATAGGCGGAGCAAATTACCAAATCTGCTAGCTCCTTCTCTCATCTCGGCTGTTAAAGCGCCTAAAACAAACTTGCCGGTGCAGAGTGCCGGTAGCACCGTACAAGTTATTTTCTTACTATGGATTATACATGTTTTTCGCCTTGCATCTGAGAGGTAGTATGAAACCTGAGCCCTTTGTGTCCTAATGCCGGTGATTCTTTCACCATATCTTCACGGTTTCTGTACAAGAGCGATGTCGTCTAGCTTTCACATGCAGGTGGGTAACTTGTAGCAGCCTTTTACTGTTTATTGGGGTAGACGGAACTCTTTTTCGAAGTACTCAGTCGGAATGTCTTCTTTCTCCATCGGGGTCATTCACTGTAGGGTGGGATACAAGGGGCTCAATAATTGCCTGACAAATACAAAACATCCTCTGAATTAATCCTTCTCGATATAGTTCTTCTGTAGCATTTCACACATTCTGCGGAGCATTCCAGATAGATGCTGTGCTACTTGGACAATAATTCTATTTGGCTGCGATCAAGACTTTGAAGCGACCAGTCTTTAAAGGACAGAACTCTTCCAACAGATTTCAAATTTAAATCATTACGGTGTGGTTGCTGTCGTTATCTTGCTGGTAAACAAACACAATTATTGAGCTCCTAGTTGGCACTTACAGAGATTTCGAATAAATATCTTTAGTCATTTTCAGGCCTATATTAATTGATTTACCCATTCTGACGCTTCTAAAGCTGCCCTATACCATGATGTGTCCTCCCGACGTTTAATTACATTTGAAATATTTTCATCTAACAAGTCGAGCCTCAACTATGCTATAGAGAGACCTTTCCTGAGTACTGAGGTACGAACTTTTATCCTAACGCGCTCTAGTTTTTGAGAAATTCAACGTAGTTTTGCGCATTCCTTTCATACCGTTGGTGTTAGTCTGCATACAACTAAGCGTACGTAATGCAGTGGATTGAATCTACGCCTACGATCCTTCTGGCTCGCGTTCGATTCCTGCTGGTTGTTTCTGAAGTGATATTTTTTGCCGTGGTAATTTTATTAATAAATAAATTCGAAGCAAATCTGTCTTATGATGTGTATTTTGAATTTCACAATCGAATAATGCAATTACTGATTCCGTATCAATTTCTTCGTTCGCTAAGCCAAAACCCGAGATAGTTGACGAGCACTAGATCCATTTTATAAACGACAGAGCTTTGCAGGCGCACCGTCGCATAAATAACATGTGGAAGCTCATTTTGTTAACATTCAAGAAAGTTGTTCCGCCCTCTACTAATTATTTTGACGCAAGCCATGCGTGTTTAATCATTGGTACGAAGGCAGAGGCGAAAAATATAATCTATGAATAATTTGCGCTGAATATAATTGTTAATACTGTGCGCAATAAAATAAAAAAAAATGTATAGGTAAGAATTGAACTCCAGCCACCAGGGTCGTAGGCGTAGATCCAATTGGCTGCGCTACACACGCTTTGTTGTACGAAGACGAACGCGAAAAAACGCAGATTTTTCTCAAAAACTAGAGCGCGTTAGGACAAAAGCTCGTACCTGGGCACTCAATAGAGGTCCCTCTCTCTACATACATATAACAAGATCCGTGTCAGACAACCCAGGTGTTCCCCTTGTAAGATTCTCTCGCCAGGGCTTCGCTGTATGAACATGCAACCATTCCAATTATCTACATTCCACTGGAGGGGATATTTTAATGGTTATGATGGTCTTTTAGCTAGTTAGCACATTTTAAACATTTCCTCTGAAATGTACTTCTCTTGTGTTTTATTTTTCACAATGTTATTGCTTTTATTAAAGTAATAAGAAGATTGAGCACCTGGTTTCTCAGTAGCAATAAAAATTATCACATATGTTCATAAAAACTTTTTGTCTAAAAAAATATATGACGAATCATCTGCCACAATATTTCGGAATACTTGGAAGACATTCTATTTAGTTTTAGTACACTAAGTATGCTGTATAAGGCACTGTACTGAATAAAATATATACCATACTTATTCTGTTCGATTAGGTATTTATTTTGAGTGCCTGAAATGACAGTATGAAAAATAAATAACCTTTTTCAAATATCACCAAGGAACAAAACTCGTAAAGCAAAGTTTTGTCTCCAGTTATCTTCTAGCTGGACTACAAAATTGTTAGTTATAGGGTGTTCCATACGGAAAAAACCTCTTGGATCGGCCGCACTTGTCTTGAATTCTAAAGAATAATTTTATATTGTAGCCACAATTAACTCAATTAACACAATTTTAAAAACATTTTCGACAAACTGTACTGTTTAGATGTAAGTCACCACCCTGGTACCCCCCCCCCCCCTGCCCTGCATATTGACAATAACTGACCACGTATACATAATCACGCATGGGCTAGCGAATCAGCAAAATATTAGAAGAGTTGCGTTACTAGGGAACCATGCAAACGACTTCTATAGTCGAACTTTGCAATTTTCTAACAAAGTTTTGCTACTTCTGGGTTGGAATCATTCGCCTCGTGTTTCTTAAAGTTACTAGTTTTCAAAATATATTCAAGAAGCATGAGGAGGGTATTCTGCGATCTACATATGTAAGTAGAACATCAAAACAAACTCGGTATTTTATTCCCTAAACTAAGAGAATAGAACTGTATTTTGTTAGGGTTTATTTAAACAATTCACATAGTAAAAACTGAACTGAAACAAATTCATTAGAAAAAAAGTAACTAAAACACACTTTAAAATTATTTACGAAGACATAAATTCTTCCACGTACCGAAGCAAACACCACCCATCGCATACATATGCTTTAATTTTTACTTCCCTTCGTAATCGAAAAATATAAACCCGAATCCACTTAAAAAACAGAATTTAAATTTTGCTAGCGTTAAATAAAAATCACGTTATTCCCGAGAGTAAAAATTTAATTCTGCGAAAAAAAATTATTTCACTACAAAAGCGAATCAAGCCTGTTGTAGTCGTCCTCGTCGCACCTAATGGCTCCAAATGTGCGGTTTCAGCTGATGCCAGTGACGGCCGAAAATCGAATCCCGACGTCCGAACGTCAATTGTTTACCCACACGGAGTTCGTTTGTTTGCTTCGTTGACCCGCGCGGGGATTCACTTGATTATACCGGAGGATTTCGTTCGGAATATTTGTCTACCTGCTTACTCGTCGTTCTTTTTTTTATTCTTACGTTCCTTTCTTCGGATATCGTTACTGTTGGGTTCCGATGAAGATGGCGTGGAAATTTATACCAGAATTCGTTCGGCTCTTTGCCCAGTTTTTCTCAATAACATCCAGAAATACATTCTTAGTTAGCCCACTTTTCCAGTTTTATTTGCCACATTGTATTTTTTTACCTTTAGTTTTTCTACTAAATTTGATTTAGTTATTCCTACTGTAGATGCTGACTCCTTTTCTTAGGTTTTTTTGAGAATTGCTTTTTGTATTAAGTTGTATTGGTTTTTATAAGATGTACAATACTGATTATACAGAAGTTTCAATGTCTGGTTTCGTTAGACGAGCTGCTAAATTATAATAAATTAGCGTCGCAAATGTTTGTAAATAGCTTAGATACAACGCTAGAGCAAAATGATATAGAGTGGCTATGGCAGCAAGACAATAAAGTGGTTTCTCTTTGTTGAACCAAAAGTTTTGCAAACATAATTTTCCTAATGACTACAATTTGAGAAGTTAAAAATAAACGAATTCTTGTAATTATTATAATAGGCTCCAAATAAAATCTAAATTGGCCTGAATTTTATTGGTTTAAATTGAACCAATTGTGCTTTCTCAAAACTTTCTCTTTGTGTCCTGATGATGTCATACAACGTGACTGAGCCATCTATTATTTTTTTCTTCTGTAGGAGAAACAATAGTCATGATATCGTCCATAAACTGTATAATGTGAAAGAAATGCCGATTTATTAATGCCAGTAGTTCATCCATTTCAAAGCAGGTTATAATAGAACTGAAGACTTTTGAATCAAGAAAGAATTTGTTGATAAGGAGAAGTCCTATGCTTTATCCTCACATGTTATACCTATTAGTCACACATAGTGGAATGCTTGTGTTTCACTAGTCAGCATCTAACAAAATGCCGGCACCATTAGGAAGCAAAATACGAAAAAAATTGAATCGGTGGATTTGTCATTCTCAAGTTTTATTCAAATTTGTCATTCATTGGCATTATAAAATGTTACATAAGGTGATGTCTGGTAAACACCTATATATCCCGTAAACATCTTAAAAGTTGCAGATAAAGTAGCTGATTAACAATCTGACTAGAGCGTACAAACTTCCAGTAACATCAAAAAACTATAAACATTGGTCGCAAATAGTAGGTTAGTTTCCACTGGCGATACCGTTACCGGGTCTCAGGTCATCACGCTAACAGCAACTCTCATTCTCTGCAATGAACATTCTCAAAATATTTCGGATCGCAGTTTGATCTTTCAAGCTATGGCTCTATTTAAAACAAATATTTTTCAATTCTGTGTGAAGGTCTGAACGGTAGCAACTATTTTCTGGCATAGGAGTTTCAACCAATTCCTTTATGGTTTGAAATTTTGCGTTTTGATTTTTGTCATTCCAAAACTTTGCAGCTCGTCCAAAAGGTGCATGATCTTTAATACTCAACTCACTATACGTCTTAAGTGATGAAACCACCAAATGGATTTTCCACGACTTATAAGAACATTTTTTGAAAACTTTTTGTAGTATTTGGTACTTCTCTGTTGACTGCTTTTGTGCAAGAAGCAACATTTCACACATTCCATGATCTTTTGAATCTGTCATAGTGATTTTGCGGACGCTGCTTCTTCAGCTATTTTGTACAGGTTTCTGCTAGAACTTATTAGTGGGCAAACTATACTACGGCTAGCAACAACCGCACCCTTTCAATCCAGTTTTTCTTTTATTCCTATTGTTTGATTAATAATTTCGGCTAGAATCTCTACTGAGTAAGTGTAGAGAACTACATGGGCGCTAATTGTCTGACAGAAGGTGGTTGTTGTTTTATTTTGAAGTCTTATTTATAGTCCGTACCTGAGGTTGTGCTACAGCTTGAGTCTGTAATAAATGTCACTGCAAATAAGAGAAAACCGTAGTCTTACGCAGTAACAGAATTTTTGGCACGAACTGTAAATATGACTCTACCAGAAGTGTTGTTTGTTAGTTTTTTTATGTAGCAGGATGTAATTATAAATAACGCGCCGAAGAAGCAAAGAAATATTGAGAATATCAATGTTAGACACGTTCATAAAAATTGACGAACGATGGTTCTTGTTTCTTGATTTCCTATTATATGAATTAAAGTTAAAATGGTGTAAACTCAACCAATTGCGTTTGAATCCACCCACTAATGATTTGCGATTACAGTCTCTGGTGTGCCGGTGCGGTCTCAAGTAACCATTTTCTGTTGGACTATAATTAACACCATTTATAACGAGGTTATGTTGTAACAAAGCCCTGCCACAATTTACACACAGAAATTGCTTATTGTTAGTAGGGCCTGAAAAGGTAATAGTGACAACCACCATAGTTTATGAATTCTTGCATCTATTAGAAACAAAAACAAGAGACTACCGACTGCCGTATTTTAAGTCTAAAAGCACTTGCAAAGGCCTCGAACACTATACATGCAAGAAGTTTATTCGTTTCATTGAAATTTGTGGGAGCGTGCAACTTATGAAAGCATGCGAACACATAGTTTTCGAGATTGAAGTCGCAGATGTGGATAAAATCTGAAATACAATGATAAATTCTCTATAGAGGCAACTAGCGCTTGGGGTATCAACATCTGAACATTAAAGCTCGTGCCTGGAAGGTGCGTGACATTATCCTGGCTTCTAGTAAAAGTTTCCCACAATGAAGTGTGTTCTGGATCGCAATAATGTTAATCAATCAACAAGTGACAAAGCGGTGGAGGCGCCGGGTACCGATCCCTGTACCTCTCTAGTCCTATGACTATGTTACCCACATATTACAAGCCTGAATTCTATAATCACAAGAATGCTAATGCTGTATTTTGCAGTTAACAACATACTGAGCGATACAGTATAGTAGTTCAAGAAATATTTGCAATGGTTTCAAATTTTGCTACGAAATTCTTATTCATGAAATCTGTAATATTTTTTAGGATTTATTTCGTAACTCCTTGACTGTTTAGTTGATGCGTCACAGCCATTGCTTACACAATCATCATAGTAATTTTTTGTTAGTTTAATCAAATCTATAAAATATGACGTTACATTCAGGATTACCAACAATATTTTAAACTTATTACACAACAACACATCCCACTATTTTATAGGTGTAAACTTCAAAATATACGAAGCGTGGATATGATAATCAAAGTTTAAATTAACCTAAAGGCAAAGTTTCGTTGTATTTTATCTACTTACCGTGCACAAACTTAATTATATCCGGACACGGAGCGAAAATATAGCCGCCGTTGAGTATACATTTATACCTGGATAATTGAGTTAAACGGAGAACGTTTTCGTCGTGATGAATATCGGGATTCCTTGGGATGTGAGCCGCCTTCCTCACTGGCAGTTTTAGAAACTCGAAAGGAAAATATTATGGGATCGCCGGACGAATGTAGAAACGTGTAATTAAAAAGAGTTAGCGGAGAGATAAAAGTGTCATAAATACTGGATGAGAAGATGTTGTAACAGATTTAAATAAACAAGGACAACAATGGAAACACACCGTTAATTACAAAGTTTACTTCCAGATTTGTGCAAAATTAGGGATTTGCACGACATCGTCTCTTAATAAAATAAAATTCAAGAAGCTGTCGACATCCCAATTATAAGTTTTGCAAGTTGGGGGTAAGCATAAAACTCTTTTTTTGTCAAGTTCAACTTTTTTCATTAATGCAGATATTATTAATAAAATCAGATGTGCTTTGCAAATCTGCAAATCGGTGGTGGGTGGAAAAGTAAACGGAAAACGAAACGAATTACGGCTGGTCGATCCTTGTGGATTAATCGGCCGCCTTATATTTCACGAAAGGAGTTGGTTAGAAAAACGGAACGGTTAATTGCGACCGGATGAGACAATGAACGTGTAAAGGGTGGTAAACAAGAGTCATTTATATAAGAGGGAATCGATTTAGAAATACTTATTTAACAGTCCAACGGAAACGGAATTAACTTCCGCTTTATATTCATAGCGTTTGGCGCAATTAAACGAGGGAGATTTTGATGACTTAATTTGCTGGAAAAACAACGAAATAGGGTTAGGGAACGATCATGTTCGAAAAATATATATCTGTACATACACACATGTAACACAAGTTATTATTTATGTACTCGGGATGAAGTCTTATAAATTAAAATTGTGATCAATAAGTTTTTGTGACTGAAACTAATACCGTGGTATCTGTATCACTATTACCAATTAGCTGTTGTACAGTTTTCATGATCGATGGTTCATTAATAATTCAATTTAGATAGGATTCTGGCTGTCAATCCA
The DNA here is from genome assembly GCA_004785975.1 of Popillia japonica. Lineage (NCBI taxonomy): Eukaryota > Metazoa > Arthropoda > Insecta > Coleoptera > Scarabaeidae > Popillia > Popillia japonica. The sequence goes on from SMLS01063499.1 coordinate 10,863, forward strand.
TATATCAGTACAATGGAGATTTAGTTTAACCATAAATTGATATGGATTGAATATTTGTAGTTGCTGTTGTATTGCATTTCTTTCTGTTTGATATAACATTAATCAATTTAACTATTATTATTATTTATTATAATTATAAAATTAAACTGAGTAGAAGCAGAGAATACAATATTCAAAACACCCATAATTAAAATTAAAGGATATCATACAAATTAATTGTAATAAACTGGCTATTATCTAGCTTTGTTGTAGAAACTTAACATTGGAACGATCTAATGATAATTAAAATATAATGAAAAGTGCCATTATGCCCCCATCATAATGCCACATATACAGTTATATCGATTAAACAGAAAGGAGCTTCCGGTAAAATATCCAGTAAAAATTGATCACATACCTAATGATAAATTTATTGATACATAGTACAGGGTGGCCAGCTAAGAATGCAAAGTGTTGTATCTCGTAAACTATTCGTCCGAGAGACTTGTGGAAAAAAAAATATTACTAAGTGGAAAAGACCGCGGAAAAGATTCTCACATTTCCAAGATGGCCGCCAGAGGGCGTAACCTTCAATTTAAATTTTTAAAGTGATTTTTCACTGAAATCCACATAGTAAATGTTACTAAAAAATATGTGCCTTTTAAAGCTGAGTTTTAGTGGAGCATTTTTTGACGTATCTATTAAAATAAAGTGGTGGGAGGTAATTTGATGTTTTTTTAAATAAACAGCTGTAATTCCGAAACGGCTGAACGGATTTTAACAAACTTGGTCTCGTTGGAAAAAGCATTTATTGTTCCATCAAACCCATCTTACCTGTGATTTCTCTAATTCTTGGTGACGCCACTAGAGCGCGCTTTTTGATATAACAACAGAAAATTGCAAAATTCTCTAAAAAATCAAATGCAGTAATATGATTTTTTTTCCATAAAAATCTAGTGAAATGATACCTAAATAGGTTAGTGAAAACGGTATCTCGATATCTTATACGTAGCTTGAAATATTGAAGAAAAAAGATTAGTTGTCATATAATTAAAAAAAAAACGCTATTACACTGGTATGTGTTGTTGTTTATTTGTCATTTTCCAAGATTCAATGATAAAATGTCATTTAATCAATTTTAAATAATAAAAGTATTTTGAGTCCAAAAAAAAATTAGAAAAAACGTGCAGGAGCATAATAAGAAAAAAGAATCGATTTTGAAGTAAAACTAAGCGTCCTTCAATGTTCGAACTGTCTTGCATCACACTCAATGCAGTGTTGGAGCCGCTCATGCATGGACATTGCAGCAGCTTCAATTTCTGCTCTTAACAGACTACAAATGGCCTCTTGTTCGAACCGCAACGTCACATCTATTGGAGTCTCCATACACTAATAATAATAATAACAATATCGGCTTTATATTGTGTTTCTTGATTTGCTGGTAAACCAATTGCCAGTTTTATTAAAAGATATGCACTTACAATTACGGCAATATATAGACAGTTACCCAGCACATTTCTGAAGAAATGTGTGACAAGATTTAGTTCTAAGATATCACCAGAGGTGGATTCGGCAAGTAACTATTTCCTTGCCCACTGTGATTGCCAGAATTCACCTGTTCTACTATTCTAACTTCTATTTATGGGGTCGGTTGAAAGATATTTTGTTTACCAAATTCCACCAACAGTCAGAGACGACATTATTGCATTTGATTTTTTAGAGAATTTTGCAATTTTCTGTTATTATATCAAAAAACGCGCTCTAGCGGCGTCACCAACAATTAGAGAAATCATAGGTAAGATGGGTTTGATGGAACAATAAATGCTTTTTCCAACGAGACCAAGTTTGTTAAAATTTGTTCAGCCGTTTCGGAGTTACAGCTGTTTATTTAAAAAAACATCAATTTACCTCCCACCACTTTATTTTAATAGATACGTCAAAAAATGTTAAACAAAAATTGCTCCACTAAAACTCAGCTTTAAAAGGAACTTATTTTTTAGTAACATTTACTATGTGGGTTTCAGTGAAAAATCACTTTAAAAATTTAAAATGACGGTTACGCCATCTGGCGACCATCTTGGAAATGTGAGAATATTTTCCACGGTGTTCTTTTGTCCACTTTAGTAATATATTTTTTTTCCGCATGTCTCTCGGACGAATAGTTTACGAGATACAGCACTTTGCATTCTTAGCTGGCCACTCTGTACAATAGCCGAGTACGTACTTCGAGAATGGAATCATCGCATTACTTACTAGAATGTTAAAATTCCTGCCACATTCACACAATACCATCAGAAATTGTTTCAGGAATTGCTGAAAAATATAAAAAAATCCGAGGAAATAGGTAGAACAATTTTAGAATTTTAGTTGAGGGTGATGTTGCCCCCCCCCCCCCCCTCCCCATCCACTCACCATCCAGTCCGAGGGCCTTGATAAACTGTAATAGCTGTGATGGTTTCCAAGAGGATAT
>SMLS01063500.1:0-12796 GCA_004785975.1 Popillia japonica
TATTTCGTTGAATATTTTTCTATTATCTTTTTGTGTTTCTGCTACGTTCAAACAAGAAAATCGGTTTTTTTTTACTATTTGCTTGTAAAAATGGATCCACAGTCTAATACAACTGGACTATCAAATTGCCTCCAAGAAAACGTGCTACTATGGGGCGTGGACATTTGTACAGAGGAAGCAAGTTATATTGAACATATACAAGAAAATAGTAATCTTGCAATAAAGAAAACACAGATAACACTGCAAATTACACTTTAGGTAACATACATAAATATTCATAAATGTGTATATTTGTATTTAACAATAACAATAGGTCTTTCGAGGACAAATGTTACCATATTATTGGCGAATCTAAAGCTAGAGGATTGGGTTGGGAGAAGGGCGCTGCTACCTACAGTTGACGACAGTATGAAATACATGATAAGAAGATCATACATCGTTTTTTTACGATGGGGACTTTTCTACATTAAACGAAATCTTAAAGAAAATAAGGGAGATCAAAAAATACCTCCAATGACTCATTCAACCTTGTATAAATTAATGAAGTTGCTTAATTTTATGTAAGTTTGGATACTAGTTATCTAAGTGTTTTATATAATAGGTGAAGAGTTTGTATTTAGAGTTTGTAGTATTTGTATTTATTTTGTTGTTTTATATATACCTAAAACACCTGCTATTCCCTATTTGGAATTGGTAACAAGTTACGTAACCGAAAATTTTCTTAATCTGAATTATCTATTTATAGTTGGCGATTTTAACAATCCGCAATATATAATAAAACCAAGATACTGAAAATTTAGTCTTCACAATGAAAGAGTTTTGTGGTTTTTTTAATTTAGCACAATTGCTAGATTTAGTATTTACAATTTTTGAATGTAATATTGAAGCTTGCGACTCGCCTTTAGTTACAGAGGATAATTTTCATCCCTCACTTGCTGTTTCATTTAGCTTTGTTAAAGATGCGCCAGTGAGTTTTCCAGAAAATGCACATAATTTAAAATATAATTTCCGTAAAGCGAATTCTGGAGAACTTTATGAATAACTGTTACGGATTGATTGGTCCGCGCTTGAACATTGCACAGATGTTGATGTTGCTTATGATACAATGTATAACATGTTATAGACTGTGTTTGATTTATCTGTACCGTACTATAAAGTCAAAAGTAATGGATATCATTATCCCACTTGTATACGCCAAGATCATTAATGTTGTAAAGCTAAAGTTCTGTGCTTCAAAAGGTACAAATCCTCTAGTAGTGTGAGTGACTTAGACACTTTCAGATCATTGCGGAGTAAGGCAAAAACACTAAACAAAACGGCATATGATAACTATCTCGGTAATGCCGAAAATTCAATTAAACATGACAGCAGTAACTTCTGGTCTTTTGTTAATTCTCGTAGAAATGCAAGTAGAATTCCTGGTAAAATGCGCGATGACAGACAGGAAATTGACAAACCTGACTTAATTGTTGAAGCTTTCTGTGAACATTTCAGCTCTCTATATAAAAAATCTACCGATTTTAATTCATCTCTAAAGCACTACAGCAATTCTCTTCATGCTGATATTTCTTGTATATCAGACGAAGATATTATGAAAGCTATTAAAAAACTAATAAATAGACTCACAGCGGGTCATGATCAGGTTCCAAGTATTCTCATCGAGGATTGCAGTCCTGTCTTTGTGAGACCATTGAATAAAACATTTTTTTCTATAGCAGGACAAATTCAAGAGAAAAAATGAAATCTGAACGAACATTAGGTACAACTTTTGACATGTTTGACAATCGTGTTGTACCGTCACTATGGATTAATCTGTCCATAATCTGTGTGAATACACTTTATCTACCCTTGCGGTTAAAGTGCTACTTAGTCTACTCAAATGAGTTGATAAAAACGAAGTTTAACCTCTGCTATAGAAAAAAATATTATTCGAGCGTAATTAGCGTCTCGACTTCGTCTCGACGCTAAAAAACGCTCTCAAAGATAAAGTACCATTTTATCGTCTTGTATAATAAATAACTATTATTTGTTTTTACGCACACTTACTTATCCTTCACTGTGGAAAATATCTCGCATATGTCACTTTTTTAAATCTGGCGATCGATCAATTATATCTAACTATAGACCAATTGCAATTTTATCCAACTTTTCTAAGGTGTTTGAATGTGTCATATAATTACATTAGTTCACTTGCTTGGAATACTATGTCTCCCAACCAACATGGTTTTGTTGCAGGGAAATCGACGGCTACTATCTTATGTGCTTTGTACAGTATGTCTCTGAAGTTGTGGACAATTGCGGGCAAGTCGATACTGTTTACATTGACTTTTCCAAAGCCTTCGATCGACTCGATCCTGCTGGTAAAGCAAGACGCTTAATTATTTTACATATTGGTTCTAAAAACAGTTTCGTCGAAGATGTGTTACTACTATTTGAAGGAAGAAAAATAGTAGATTACCACGATGAAATGAATGCAAATGTTTTTGAAGAGTGGTTCAATAATATTTTGAAAGAATTATCTGATAATAGGTAGTGTTATTGTAGTGGATAATGCATTTTATCATAGCAGAAAAAGGGAAAAAATACCAGCAAATTTAACACAAAAGCGGAAATGCAAGAATGGTTACTTCAAAAACAAATACCGTTTGATCCCTCCATGGTCCGATTAGACTTGGAAATAATAAATCATAACAAAAAAGGTTACAATATATGCACAGTGGACAAAATGGCGAAAAAGAGTAATAACATTTTACTTAGATTACCATCTTACCATTGTGAATTGAATGCTACTGAATTAGTTTGGGCACAAATAAAAAATGAAGTAGCCGCAAAAAATAAAAGCTTCAAATTAGCTGAAGTGAAAGACCTTTTGTTAACCGCCATTACAAATGTAACGGACATGATCGTCTATCTAGCAAGATACCGGACCGTTGTTTGTTTGTGTGAGTGTGTCGCAGGTTTGCTTTTTATTATCGCGGTTTTATATATGGTGACGTTCGAGACAACTTTTACATTAGGTAATCATTCACTTTCGTACTAGATTTTTGTCACAGATAATACAGTTGTTACTCTTTGGTTCTGCCAAATCATAAGACAAATCTTGTTGAACAGAGTTTGTGATAGCTACCACCCGAACTCAAAGAGAGAAAGCAAATAAGGATGCCACTGCTTCTCAAGCAAACCTCAATAGCAGCTACATTACCATCTACAGCAAATGTGAAGAAGAAAAAAATGGTAAGGAAATTGATTTAGTATCTCTCTTGCGCAACAAATTGGCTCACCAGGAATTTAAATTTAATGAATTGCAAAATGAAAATAATAAACTACAACGTGATCTGAATAAAGCAACAGACAGTTTAAGATCCAAACAGGCCAATAACGTTTTAACGAATAAGATAGTCCATACCATAGAAACTCAAACACATAATATGCATTAACTACTGAACAATCCACTCATACGGATAGTGGGAGTACCATAAAGAGACCAGTAACTACAAATGGACTCGACCTAACTAGGGTGCCAGTCCAGAATGTAGAAATTCTAGAGCTTGATACGCCAATAACTACCGACACATCTACCCATATGGATGGGGGAAGTACCGATGTGGGACCAGTTGATAAAGATGGGCATGGACTGACTGGGGTGATGCGGGATCGAATTGCATCTGCGAGGGGAAAAGGAAGTTATGATTAATAGTATCACTCGCACCTCCTCTGGTAGGCGGATTAATAGTGATAGTAGCAAAATATGCAAGTTAGATGGCTTAATAGATGATGTGGTGGACCCATTTATTATTTCGTTGAGAAATGATGACACAAGCGACAGTGGTAGTGATTCTGTTGAAGAACTATAGAATTATGTAGTTAAAATATAATATTATTGTAGTTTGATGGACCAGCTAGTGCTTCTTTCTATTGTAATTTGTAATTGTATGTAACATCAATTTTAAATTTCTGAAATACAAATTTTATGTGAATATATTTGATGTATCTACTACGAATATGTACATATAATGCAAATAATAAAATACATATTAAAATTATTGTGCACATATTTTTTTATAAATGTGTGGTATATTTAAATTAAATTAAATATGGAAGTGTAAATAAATACTTGATTTAATTGTAATTCATCATTTAAATTTACCGCCAAATTAGCTGTCAGGTTAATTTGCCTAATGTGATGCGGATTTTACAATTTACTCCCCTTAATAAAAAATAGAGCATAGATACGAGGAATAGATTTTGCCGATACGTAAACGTAACCACCATAAGTCGTAAACAATCCAGACAGAGTCAAATGTATACTTCCTAAGATATGTAACTGACTGCGATGGTCTACCTGCTTCGGTAACAGACTCGATCATCTTTATCACATCCCCGTCGTGCAGTCCGAATGTTGGTCGTTGCCTCGGGTTATTAAATGAGTGGAAATAGATGTGTATTTCTCGAATGATTGCTGGAAAATTCCGGACTCGTCTACTACGATCCCTACAGGCATCTCTTTATCCGTTCTTCGTTCTCTTTCAGTTACGCTGTCCGCTTGATTCAAGGTTCTTCGCGGATGTGAACTTGATAAATAATATCTATGTTGTTTTTTTTTCTTCTACTTTCATTTCTAAATTCGGAAGGAGTTATAATTTATTTGCTACTTCTTTCTATGAGTATCAATAATATTTTCTACAGATCTGTTAACTCTATCTAAAAAAAGGGTTACAGGATTTTTTCGCTGCCTTTACTATTTATCATTTGTGATTCAATATTTATCAAATGACTGTAACAACTGTCAAATTTGTGCCAATTAATTCCCTTTAATCAAAACTGTATCTGCCATATGATTTTCCCTATTTCCATGGAAAGAATACATTGGAAAGCAATCGAATTAATGTATCTTTATTAGAAACTCACAATACATATGGATACAATACATATGGATACATAACGGGCCTTCATTAATTGTTGTAACATGACACATACGTAACCAGCATGACAGATTGGTACTACTGCAAACAATATCCCTAATTGAAAATAGTTTGACAGAAATTATTTTAAAATTCACTTTAATTTCTGGGAAAAATAAAAATAAATCTTAGTTGTATGTTTATTTAAATAAAACAGTAGTATTTATTAGCACTTTAATAGCATAAATTTTATTTACAATTTATAACGAAAATATTGTCAATTTTGCCTCTGGAGTAGCTAACGCATTAAAAGCTTTTTCACAATAAAGACAGTTAAAACATGCATTTTTGTTGACCTTTTTATAATAAATGTTGGAAGTGATGACCATTTTGCTGCAAACAAATATTCACTCTACGTTTTAAATTAAATTAATTAAATACCTGTTTGTTGGGACAGTTTTTCAACTGATTTATTAGGGCTATGTTCTATTCGATGTCGAATGTCCTCTACAACATCCTCAGTTAATTAGGTGGGCCTGCCAGTCGATTTTCTTCTACAAATACAATGTTTAGCATCAAAGCAATGTGTTATAATATGTCTGCGATGTCGAAAAGTGTCACAATCAAAGTTAAAGTCTAGGAAGCGTTGCGTAAATTGATCTACACAACTTGGAAATTAATATCTCCAATTGTCTTCGGCATGTTATGTTGCACTTATATAATGGGCCATTAAAATGAATGCATCTTGTTCAGCAGTAAATGCCATTTTGGAGGTTATACCTAGAGCTGAGGAAGTTTGCGGTAAGGCAGGACCGTATGTAGTGCGTATGCACCTGCGTACAACACGATGCAGCGAAACACTTTAGTTAGTCGTGAACCGGCAATGTGATCGTGTGTTGCGTTGAGCTCTATTTAATAAGTATGACGGACGTGCCCAAACACGCAATACTGCATTATCGTTAGCGGAGTCACTGCAAATACTGGACGATTTACACGCACAGCTGTGCGCAGTAAATGACAAAAAAATGTGAATGTAATAGAAAAGTTCCAGAGTGTAATAAACAATGATTTTGATTTTACCAGATTAAAACAAATTAGTAATGGTGCAAGTGTAGATTCGGTTTCTATCTATAAAGATTATTTTAATTGTGCGTGTGTTACATCCGTAGATGTCGAGCGGTCTTTCTCAAAATATGAAAACATTTATTCATCACGGCGTACATCGCTCATCGCTATAAATATGGAAACGTATCTAATGCTACAAACTTACTACCAGTCTTATCCACTTGGTGCTATGCAATAATAATCGTAAATAAGGTAAGTGTGTTATTTATATACAGTACACATAACTGACATACCTAAGTGATATAAATAGCGAATGCATGTAAAGCAATAAAATCACGCATGCATCTCCGATCGAAACAAGGTCATAATATTCGTGCGTTTACCTGAACACTATCCTGGCATACCACAGCAATCCCTCAGCTCTAGTTATAACCTCCAATTAAATCATTTTATTTATACATATATTTAATTTATAGGAATAGATAACTAACCTTCACAAAAGCGAAAATATATTCAATAGTTCTTAAAAGAACTGACCAACAGACTTTTTAAACGGGAAATAAATACTAAAATAATATAAACCAAATCTAACTAACACAATACACAAAACTGTCATAATAAAATTTGGCTACTTACTTATTATGCAGGATTGCCAATACAAATGTATGCAACCAATATTGCAACAGGTGACGTGTGTTACGGCCTTTTTCGAAGGCATACTTTTACGACGCATTGCTCATAGACACATTATTCTGTTATTTTGGTTTTACCACAAAAATAGCTTTATTTGCTTTGATAAAACGGTACCTGCAACATACATTTAAATGCGTAATAACGCCTGGTCTGGTGATACCAGAACTAAAGCAAATATTTCGATAATTGCATGTAGAGCCGCTGGTGCGGGGTTGTCAACTGTACAAATTTTAATCAAACAGGCGGTGATTTACTCTATAAAATATTGTAAACGTATAGGCTTAATATTCCTTTGATACCAATAACAATAGACTGGTAATAAAATATTCAAAATAATATTGGCGTGCATACGCATAATTCATTTATTCGAATATTATAGAATTTACAAACAAAACGTTCACGCGTTCCCCCAGGTACGCTCTCATAATATAGTTCGTATTACAGCTATCGTAGTGCGCGGCGTTTTGCATGTACATTTATACCATTTTTATCGGTATAAAATGAAGCATATATGCGACAAGTTTGACGTAATACGCAAACGTGATGAATTATTATAATTGCTTTTGAAAATTATCCGAATTAATTTCGTCCACGTCGCACTTTGGGATGAAGGTTTTGGAAATTAATATCGGGAAAATTTAATGAGGGCTTTGAAGTATAGGTGCGTATAGTAGGGTACAGGTGATATATTTACGTGGAAATTTCAATATATGTAGATGATTTAGATGTACACTGCGGTTCATAAATTTGATAGCAGTATACAAAATTTTCTACCCCGGCCATGATGCTTAACCTTCCATCAAGCGCAACCCATCTAAGAGATATTTATTTTTTGTTGTAACATGACACATATGTATGCAACCAACATGACGGTTTGGTACTACTTCAAAACAAATATCCCTACTTGAAAATAGTTTGACAGAACATATATGCGTTCTTTTTATACAGTTAATGTCCCCGTATAATCAAGCCTGTGTAGCGCTGCGCACTGGATCTACGCCTATCACTCTGGTGGCCCGCATTCGATTCCTGCCAATGGATTTTTTTTTCAATCTTATTGTGCACAATATCAAAACTTATATTTCTTTGCGATGCTAAGCATAGCTGATATTCATGCGCAAATAATTTGATTGAAATGAGCAAAAAAGAAATTAGAAGACGGTTGTTCCTGAAACAATTATCACATAAATTTGTTACAGAAGAACAAATAGCAAAGAAGAAGCAGAAGAGGAGGCAAAGCTCTTGGAAAGGCTACAATAAACCGAAGATGTGTGCCTTCTACTACAGAAGCAGGACGAAGACAGCTTTGCTTGTAAAGACTGTAAGATAACTCTTTGTTTACAACATTCAATACAGATATCTTGAAAAAGGTGTCAGTATGTACACCTGGATGCAAAGGTATCCGGACACGTATCGACAGAGACACCTGCCGCACAATATTTTGTTCCGTACGGTATACTGACACTCCGCCAATTCGGAACAAAATATTGTGCGGCAGGTGTTTCTCTGTCGATACTTGTCCGGGTACCTTTGCATCCAATTGTACAACAAAGCGTCGAGAAAAAAAATTGAGCTGGCGAAATCCGGAAGAAATTACCAGTAATAGCTAACTCGGCCGTGCTAGCCTATGCAGGATTGGTACTTCCTTTCTCCAGGTGCTGCCAAATCAGCATATTGACGAAAAAAATCCTTAACACGTTGACTGCCATGCGCAAAGGTGAAGGAAGGTGAGGAATTTGTGTCCTCTACCAAGGACACCAAAGCGGTCCCAGGGATCGCACGGCTTCGACACGACAAACCTTCTTCATACGCCAGCGGACCGCATTCTAATGTGATCCCTGTGCTTTACGGACCGATCTGGCGCTAGGGGTGGTAAAAAATCAGTTTGGTTAGTCAAAGTAAGCGGCTCTAAGTACCTCTTGGGCGCATAAGGTGAAAAATATCTGTCCTCTCCCAAGGCGCCATGGCTCCGGTCCGATAAACCTTCTTCATACACCAGAGTACCGCATTCTAATGTGATTCCTATGCTTTAGGGACCGCTCTGGCACTAGGAGAAGTGAAAAACAGGCTTGGTTTGCCAAAGTAAGCGTACTTGACAACAAGTAAGGCGAGTAGTGGATGCTACCTGCAGAGTAATAGATGCAAGGCTATGATACTTGAAGTTACACAAAGAGGTTGGAATAGCAATTTAAGCGGACCTAGGTGCCGTGGTGGCGCCACCTGGCTGTATACGTATTATTCCCTTTTCTCGCGCCAGATTGGTGTACCGCTTTTGTAATCATGTGATAATTTAACTGAAAATACTTTTTTACGTAAAATTCATAACATTAACGTTTTTTATACAAAAAGAAAAACGAAAAAAGACAATCTTGGCGTAGGAAGAAAACCGAGCAGCGGTCCCTGGGACCGTTCTGGCAGTCAACATGTTAACAAGCACTCATATAACTGTTCCTAACGACGTAAGTTAACCACCACCGTCATGGATCATAAAACCTGCACCGATAACAATCCAATACTGCGTAATGCGAAATAAACACCGACAAAGACATGCATATTCCTAACTGCATCCTGGACCTCCCAACATTTTATAACTCAATTACATAGCGTCGCTATTGCGAAGCACGTTTTAGAACCTCACACAACATGAACCCGCATCAATAGTTCGCCGAATATCCGCTTTGCGTCATTTATATCGTAACGTTGTCTAGGTTATTAATTAGCGAGACTGAAACGCAGTCTTAGGACGAACAGCCAGGCGTCAACATACGCTAAATTCCAGTTGCGTGAGTAATTTTCTCGAGTTTGCCACTTTCACTGTAACGCGCATCTGTCTTTTGCGGATAATCATATTAACTGGGAACATTAATGGTAAAGAAACGTGACATTCTATGGCGGTGGTCTCTCGATTGTTGTTCTGGTAAACATTGTTAATATGTCTTCGCTAGACGGCATGTGTAGACCTCCTGAGGAAGCTGCTTGTTACGATCGCGGTATTTGTTTGAGTTTCATCACTTACGATGTATAGATATACATATATAAGTACATATACAGGTTGAATAAAACAGTTCGTTTTGATGCGAAAATAATAGCTTTCCTACAAAATCAGTCACCGTTTTTGACGCAAAATAACCGTCACCTTGTGTGAAAAAATCTATCAATAAACCATACCATGTCATCGTTTATTGTGATATTTGATTGTCTTTTTCCTGTATCTAAATGAGACCTATTGTAAATAACTTCAATTTCTTGATTTCCTCAAATTGATCTCCAAACCTCCCAAGAAGTTATGGATCTAAGTTATAGATATAGCGGGCTATGATCTGGACATCAGCTGGTGCTAAATGCTCGTCTACCAGGTGGCGGTGCTAATAGCAGGTTACCGCCATCCAATTTTGTATAATATGTTCCAATGTTTTGATGTGTTTGGACCAAAATTTGAATATATCGTTGCCAACCCTGTCCATCTTCTTCACATGAAACTTCAGAGGACAATAGATAGCTAGGAATTAAAGCTGTGATGGTGCTAATGTCTCTTTTAGGTCGTTTGAAATCTACAACCCTTTCTCTCTTGCCCAAAATCTGCGTAAAAAAACCAAGAAAAAGGGCAAAATTTTAGTAGCCAACCCCCCATCAAAATTGCAATCTTGCAAAGGATGAGTGCTTTCGCCAAATCAAAGTTTGAAGGACTCTAGACCGTTTTAAGCCAAACAAAAATGATCCCATCGAATGATCTTCAAGAACATGCTGCTTAATTTACTTTGTTCAAAACCTTGCAATTAAGACATAAATATGTAGTTTAAAGTATCCGAGAAAGTTTTACAAAGGAAGAGATTGGGACAAAATTCAAAAATATTTTCTACTTTGTCAAAAATTTTGCAATCAAAACATAAAAAATGTATCTGACCTGTGACCGCGGAAAATAATATTAAACAATTGCCGAAAAAAATGTTTTTAACCACTCCCTGTTCCCCCTGAAAAAACTTAGAACTACAAACTTTAGCCAGCCTCCCCATCACCCTCACGCCCCACCCTTTTCAAAATAATAATTTTGATAGTTAGTCGAGAATGTCCTAGGTTTCTCCTATATTGTTCCATCGGTTCAACCTTCATCCATCAAAATTATGATTGTCAAAACTGGGGGTGGCGAGCTAGCAAATGGTCGTTTTTCTAATTTTTCTGATGAACTAAAAACTAGTAAAAAAGGCTCAAAAATCGGAGCAATGACGAACAAACTGGAACAACAGAAAAGAGAGCAAAACATAGTTCTAGGTTTGTTCTCTATTGTTCCAAAATTTCAGTCTGCTGTCATATAATGTGTGTTTGTTTGGGATGTAGGAGCTCATTTCTAACAATCTGGTTATTGGTAAGGTCTGGCCGTGGCCCAATGCGCACTGCGCACTTTTTTTGCGAAACCATTAGCAGTTTAGTTACCACTGGTAACTGGTACCCTCACTAGAGTGTGTTTTAGAGCACTGTGGGTGAGTAAACTGCTGCAAATTAGCTTCAACTCAAAGTCACACGTCTTTAAAGCTTATAGTGCAGCCTCGCTCTCTCATGAAATGTATATACATATGTATGTACGTTCTACTTGATAGCGTCCCTTCAAGCATATTTGGGCATACTGTTCGATAACAATATGACTTATATACAGTAGCAGCTAATAGAATAGGTCTAGGAAGTATGTAAAAACGAATAAATTGCAGAAAACTAATAAACTGCATTAACTAAACGAATCCTAATATTCCTTACCAGCCTCCTAAAACGGTGGTCATTAACTCAAGCCTGTCTCGTAGTGTTACACGTTCTTCCTGTATTTTCCACAGTTCCCAAACATTTTCTGGTAGATATGTCTTCCGGATGATGTCGTACAGCAGCTTTTTGACTTGAGGTTTCGCTGATCATGCTGTCAGCGTCTTAGGAGTTTTCTAAAGACAGCCTTTAGAAAACTATGGATTAAAGTCGTGAAAGCCTGCACTCAACCATATGTTACTTATAACATCAGATCTAAACATTACTTCCAAGGGTAGGCAACCAAAAACTTCATCGCGACGTTCAATTCCTCCCACTTTGCGTCAACAGAGTCTATAAAGTTGCAATTTAACATACCATTTCGGAAAAAGCGGTTATCAGAGGGCGCCAAATCGAACGAATTGGGTGGATAATTCAAGAGCATCCCATGGAACTATGCTTGGTAATTGTCTTTTAGACGTTTGATATTGACCAGATTAAAAAGCTTCGTGCAGTATGTTTTGTTGATGGATTAACCAGATTTGAGTTTTCAGCACCAGCCTATGCTTATTCTAGAACCTAGCATACGTCGTTTTTTTTAATGTCAGTTTTGTTCCCTCGACTTCTGGCGGCGGCTGAGGAGGAAGTTGGAATTCGAAGAATTAAATTTCTAGGAGGTGGTAATTTATATTAAACCCAAGCCTTATTGATTGTTAGCAGATTGTTCACCAAGTCATCCCATTTCGGATAATATTCGCTTAAAATCGATTGAGCTTCTTCCTAGCTATCTCCTTCTTTTGATCATCAGGCAGCAACTTCCTCATCCATGTTGCCAAAAGATTTCTGAGTAGAAAATTGATAATGATGTGTTATAGGCTTCCTTTTGACTTGTGGAATTTACTAGAAAGTACGACTAGTGATTTTCTGAGATTCTTCACAAGGTGGTTGGTGCCAACCAAGATGATCCCATGGAAAGGCTTTATTACATTATTTTTTAGAACACAATGGAGCACCAATGAGTGTAGGTGAACTGTTTATTCGTCAAGAAATAGTTTCAATAATCATAAAATGATGACTTGGGATGCGTTTAAAGAATTTAACAGGCGATTCTTTTTTTGAAGCTTTAAGTCAATCGCTTGCCTATACCAAAATCTTGAAAATAATAGTTTGACATATTCTGGAGCACTTTTTGTTTGAATATTGTGTCCATCTTTGCAGTGTAAGGAAGTTAGTCACTAAGAAATATCTTAATCGAATGAACAAGGCGATTTTGGCTCTAATTTGGATGATTCTGGGTTTTGTCTTAGATTCTCTTTGCGGGCTTTTTTCCTGGCCTCGCGTTGTATTTGGGTCAAAGTTCTCACTCTAGATCACTATCACCCACAGGACACCAAACACTTGGATAAATG
>SMLS01063501.1:0-10704 GCA_004785975.1 Popillia japonica
TGCTATGATTGCAGTAAATGTGAAAATATGTGCACTACCAAGTATGTTAATACTAATAAAAAGTTGGGTTACTATAGTGATGTGTAAATGAATAGAAAATAATAGCGTAGAATTTATATTTTAAAAGTCTATTTCAGATATGAATTATTCTAGCAAAGAACTTGTATTCATGACCTCAATTTATGCTCAAAACGAACCTGACAAACGACATCCAGACAAAATATCTATATTTTTACATAAACGGATGTAGATCTTAATTATGGACACATTTTGTTAATATGTCTGTATGATTATCTCTAGCCGTTTTTGATAAAAACGTAGAATTCAAAATATGTAAGTATGTAACTAATAACAAAATGAAAGTAACCAAAAAAATTTAAAAAAACTATTGAAATACACACTACAATAGATTTTTAAAATTCACTCCATTCATCCAAACAAAGACGCAAGCGATGTTTTGAAGGAATTTCCTACTTCCTCGCGATACACAAATGTTTTGATGTGTTCCCACAAATAAAAATCCGCTCCTTCACAGCCAGTATGAAGTGACCTGTACACCATCGTGCTGGAACCATATTCTACATCCGTCGACAGGCATTATCACTAGAAAGTTTAGTAACACATTTTCTAAGAAATAGAGATACGCGTTCCCATTTAAATGACCGCCAAAAAAATAGAGTACTACTACTGGATCACCAATAATACCGGCCCAAAAATAATGAAAATGATAGCGATTGAGAAATCCATTTTTATGGAAAGTCATTTCGTCAGTAAACAATAGATATGTAGTTGAAAAAGTTCGCATTTTCGCGAAGATTATTTTGCGCACAGTTACAAAATTTCGCTCGTTGTTCATAAAGCTCTTGGTGCAACTGAACGGACCCCCCACTATTTTCTGTTTCTTCACTAATTTCCTTTTGGGTGAAAGTGAGACTTTCTATTGCCATCAGTAATATCGATAACTCATTGCTCTCAGTTCTTACAAGTTTTGCTGTATTTGCTGTTTTATACTTCACACTTCCCGTTCTTATGCACCTTTCAACAAAATCTTAACCGGGCGTATAGCGCAGTGCCTAGCGCGCTCGCTTCATAGTCCGGTGGTATCAGGTTCGAACTCCAGTATGTTCTTTCTGAATTTGGTTTTCTGTAGTTTCCCAAATTCAACGGCAAATGCGGAAAGATATAAGAATCTAAAGTCGGTCTACAGCCGCAGCCGTAATAATAATTCATGGCCAGCCGATGCCCCCTGTAAATGGCGCAAGCTGTTGGGGGATGCTAAGGCATGAATTATTATTATTATTATTATTAAAACACCTTTCATCTGGATGTCTTTTGTCAGGGTATTTTGGATCATAAATTCTGCTTGCAAAAAAGCAATTCTTTTCGCTCTCACGCAATTCCAAGATTATGTCTACAAGTTCTTCTTTAGTATAATTCATTTCTTGAAATATTTTTAAAATATAAATTCGAAGCCTGTTACATTATTATATTCTGTTAATTAACGTATCACTATAGTAACCCAACTTTTTATTAGTATTAACATACTTGGCAATATTTATATTTTCACATTTTAAGCAATCATAGCACAATTGATACACATATGATATTGTTACGAATGGCGCCATCTAGCGACAAAGCCGTTTAAAATGGATTATGCAGTGCACTGTAATTATGATATATGGATGGTTCGCGTGTTTTCTGGAGACATTCTAGAGAGGGCGTTCTAGAACAGTCTAGTTTAGTGTAGAGAATTCTAGAAGCTATATTTTATGTATATAAGGGTGACAATCTCGTATGCGGGACAGTCTTGAACTAGCGCGTAATTAGAACGGACGCTGTGAATATAAATACGAAACGTGCATATAAATTTGTGTTAGTTGAAATAAATAGTTTAATTAGTGTTCTACGTTACCAAGTAATTCTTAAGTGTTAAATTAGTTTAAATAAATACTTCTGTGAAAATATTATCGCCTGAAGATTATTTAAAAACCCTAAAACGTAACAATATGTATGTATTTCAATCAGGCAGTTCCTACACACTTTTATATTTTGCTCTTTTTATCAAAAATGACTACAGTTGGCTATAGGAATATGTTAACAAAAATGTTCATAATTAAGATCCGCATCCGTGTGCGGATTGTGGTTCTTTTCACCCACGACCCGGGGTCCTTCGTCGTTGTTATTATTATTATTGTTAATATTATTATTATTATTTTATGTTCCTAGTTGACGTGAAATCAAAATACGTTTCTTATCTATGTGCAGACTGAAGCTTGGCTTGTCACTAAACAAAACTCGACACAAGTCCTTATTGACATGTCTTTGATACATGGTAAATGGAATGCATACCAATGGCGTTCGGAGGTAGAACCTCATATCATGTTTGCTTTATGTTGAGATCAATCTAGTAGTATCAGTAGCAACAGCAAACTGAGGAAGTTGAGTTCGCATTTAAAGGTCAATTTCTTGTGCAAATTCTAAAAGATATTGCTGTGAAATTACACTTTGACTCACTCCGAACACTTTAGCGACATCTTGCTGTGTTGATCCATATTCTATCTGGCTTATGGCTCATCAATCGTGGCATTCATCTAAATGATGTTGCTGTGACACTAATAAATAAAGTTTCCTATTCTCCACTTGTTAGTTAATCAAATGATGAAGATGTATACCAAAGATTGATGGATGCTTTTATATCCAAGCGCCATTCATCCTCTTCAAATTTTTGTCAACTTTCCATTTGAGAACTATTGTTAGTTATCCAATATTTTTATTTTACTATAGTCAGCAAAAATTCCCTACTTAACTAGGCTATAGTTCTCTAATAGATACATATAACTGTTATATTAGTTTTTTTGTATTATGAGCAACTATATAGGTTTCAGAATCTTCTATTTGTTGATTTGTTCCAAATAAATATAAAATTTAAGTAGTTGCAAATTGAAATTTTACTATATTCTGTAGTAACACTAGAAAGGAAGTCATTAATACGGAAACTCTTGGCAGTGACTATTGTTCGACTGTACGTACCATTGTGGATTACTCCAGGCATCGATAGAAGGTCAAATTACAAGTGAGTGAGTCAAGTGTAGCCAGAAGCTTCTTCTCAAGTTCATTTATTTTCGGATTTATTACGAATACAAGAAATAAGATTACAGAAGTTCATTTCTTTTTAAATTCTGTAGATTGTCAAGGTTCCAATACGATAGAAACAGATAATGATAAAGATAGAATATAAAGATAAACATAGTATACAATATGCTTGTTAGTATAGAAATCACATACATAAAACCCAAGTGGTAAATCCATTTGGATTTTCTCTTTAAACTAAGACTAGATAATATAAATGTACGGGGACATTTTAATTCACATAACGCTAAATAATAAGACTGGAATTTCCAGTAGAAATTATCAACGGTTGTTTTGACTTATTGTATTTTCTACACTATTCTTACTTCTACAGAATACTATAGAAATAAAAATTAAATCGGCAACTAACTGGTTTAATTTTATGTGATTGCGAAATTCGATATTTCATTTTATAATATCATTCATTTCATTTTATGTGTAATATTCCGTTTTAATTACAGGTCCAAATCATGGTAAAGTAGTGGCATGTTACTGGACTACTTGGTCTATGTATAGACCAGGCAAAGGCAAATTTCAGTTAGATAATGTTAATCCATCATTGTGTACGCATCTCATCCTTGCCTTTGCTTTACTCGATGAAAGAGATAATTCTATGAAACTTATAGGTACTAAATCTCTCCCAGAAATATAGAGCAATTCATTCAGTTTATATTTTTGTTTACAGGAAACTGGAATGATTTGGCGTTAGATGAAGAAGATCAAAGTAATATAACAAAACTGAAAGACAAGTACCCACATTTAAAAGTATTAATATCGATTGGAGGGTGGCAAGATGGGTCCATAAAATATTCGAAGATGGCTGCAAATCCCGAAATGCGAAATACTTTTATTAATAATACCATCGAAGTTATCAGGTAGAATTGGTTTAGAAGGAATTCTATTTCTTGTACTACAATATTACAACAGTTCTTAACTTCTACAAAGTAGGTTCGCGGATATTGCAAAAGTGTATCAATCTATGCATATATCTACATATTAATAAAACTTGATTAACAATGTATAAATATATGTGATAGGGCATATTTTTCCGCATGTTTCAACATAATTGTCATGGAGAATAATTCCAATTAATATCAAAATATCAATTATTACGTTAATAAATATAATTTATATTTTTTAGAATTAAATATCTTGTATAATACTTGAGATACTTTATGGTTTATCATAGCATCCTAAAGAAAGTGATTCGTTAAGCTGGTTACTGTTCTACTTTCATTACTACAAAATACAAATAGATCCATTTTTTAGACAAAGTTTGTGCAATACTGTACAAAAAGTTTTTTCTTTTATCTCCGTTACTGTTTTTTATCATATTTATATATAAGTAACGTATTGTTCTATTCGCGTATAAATAACATTAAAAAATTGGGAAAATGTAAAAAAATTATGTTTAAACAAAGAGAGAGCTTCAAGCGATGAAAATTATATTCGTATTATGACATTATGTTTATAAAGGTCTTAGCTTTTCAACGTGAAGATGGTACGCGGAACATGAAAGATGGTGGGCTATACGGATAGAACAATACCAACCGACTATGGCAAAATCAATCGAAAAACTCCTTATTATTGCTACCGTCTTAACAGCTGTTTACAACAAATATGTACATTGTTCCAGAATTTCGAAAAATAATAGATATTAAAAAATTCCAAAAAAACAAAAACGGAAAAACCGTTTCGTCAGTTGTTCTTTTCTTGAAATTCGATATTTTGTCAATTGTTCCACGTTGTTCTGGACAAAGTTCTAAATTTTTAATTTTCTATCATTTTTAATCCATGATTTAATTGAAAAAAATGAAATCTCACTGACACCTGATTTTTCAAAACATGGAATTTTGTTTCAGCTTTCTATTATGTATCAAAATGGAGAAACACAAACTATGACATATGTGAAGTTAGTCTTTTGTGTTTGGGAAAAATAAATAGTTCCACATTGTTTCACAGCTTCTAATTTTTAATGTATACTTCAACAAATCACATAGAAAAAATTATTCATCTTTTTTTTGAATTTTACTTTAATTATTAATTAACAGTGTCATGTGGTGGTCCAATAGCTGCAGTAGATTTTATTATGTATTGTTACTAAATACGATAGTAATAAAAATATACATGGTTTTTCTTTTCCAGAGAAAATGATTTAGACGGTTTAGACTTGTTTTGGGAGTTTCCTACCAAACGTGGGGGTAGTTTACACGACAAAGTAAATTTTGTTCATTTAATAAAGGTAAGTTCAAGGCTGTTTTGTAAATATACCTACTCATACAAGCAAGTATTATTATGTATATGTAAGAATGTATAAGAATAATTGATATTTTGTTTCCTATAACTTAAATAAAAAGTTAAAGGTCATGAATGTTACAGATATGTATATCTCTATGAATTTTATAATTAGATTTAGAGATAATAGGTATTCTTGCCCTGATGTATATTACGAAAATAGGCACCTGTTACATTTTCTCTCTAATTCTTCTCCATTAGTGCTTTATATACTTGCATTCTGTTCATATATTTGTATTATTTACATAATTTTTGTATTGTCTTTACTTGTAAGTTCCGTTTGTTAGTTATCTCATTTGGTTTAGTTTTTTTAAGTACTTAACAATTTTAGTTCGATTGCATAACGATTAGCCTAAAATTGTCACATCTCTTAAAGCGCTACTGTTTTTTACCAGCTTTGTTTTTATTTTGTTCGACATTTCGCTTTTGCTCAAAAGTGTGATCATAAAGACTCTATGTAATACAATGGTGGCACGTAGTAGAAAATTTTGCCAATTTCGTAGATGCCGTTACCATAAAAAGTTAGAAGTTACTTTCTTTACAGGTTTCCTCACAATCATTTGTCCCACAAATTATCTGCTTATTCACACCTATTACAATCAATAAGGCCAACTTACTTACATTTTGCTATATCGGAAGCCGAACTATCTTGATGACCTATACTAAATTTGTGAATAAATCATTTTTTGATTATTTATTTGAGGCTTCTGGATATGTTTCTCTTTTATAATATCGAATATTTTTATCGCTCCAGTATCTGACATGATGTTTGTTCACATGCCCAGTTACGTAAAAGAGCATTCATTACTAAAACAAGGGTTTTTAACCAAATTTGGATTTGCAATGATCATTTGTGTCATAGTTCCGCATAATTATAGTCGGCGATCGCAATCGCCCTGACTAGGTCCTCCACTATTTGCACTTTAAAAGGGTGGAATTTATCTTTGTGACTTTACGTATCTACGGAAGATGTTGTAACTTGACGCAAAGAGCTTGTTGGCTCCATAGTAAAAGTTACAATTACTTCGATCTCCCCTAGTTCATCTATGATTCTATTTGCACGCTTTTTCTTGTTCACTACAGATCCAGTTGTTTGAAATGATTGTACAAGTTTGCGAACCTATTTATGATCCATATGCTTTTCTGAACGTTTTTGACTAAAAATTCTTGCATTGTTATGACTACATTGCTCAGCACCATAAATGTAAATATCTTCCACTTCAGCAATCAAGTACACCAGTTGGACGTAACACAGTTCTGACATTTTTATTTGACAAGTTATTCGGTTCAACTAAGTTTAATGATGAAAAAATTAATTCACTAGTGACTTTAGATAGTTGAAATGATCATGATTGTGGCCTCATATGGTGTTAGATATATAAACAAAAAGTGATACATCACTATATTCACTTACAGGAATTACGAATTGCATATGACAAGTATAACTTACTATTGACAGCCGGTCTAGGGGCTAGTAAAGAAACAATCGACAATGGGTATGATGTACCCCAGCTGTCTACGCATCTGCATTATATGTTTATGATATCTTATGACTATTCAGGTTGGTGGAGTCGTATTATAGGACCAAATGCACCTTTACATGGTCCTAGTTTGTTAAATGTGGTTTGTACAATTTATTTATACATATTTTAATAGATTCAAACTATTATACGCTGCGTTGCATCTGTTTTAGGAATATACCATTACATACATGCTTAAATTAGGAGCAGATCCACAAAAGTTAATTATGGGAATTCCGTTCTATGGTAGGCCATTTCTTCGATTAGAAGAAACTGTCAATGCATCAAACCCAGCATATCTAGGAGAAAAATTTAAAAAAAGTACATTTAATGGTCCATATACTCAAGAAGACGGTTTTATGGCTTATAATGAAGTAAATATCAACTTTAAATATATTTAGATTATTTTTACCCCATACAAATAATTGCAGATATGTTTAGAGTTATCTAACCAAAGTTCAAATTGGTCTATATTTTGGGATGATCTAAGCAAAACTCCATATGCTGTTAATGGTGAAAAATTCATTAGCTACGACAATCGCAGATCAATTAGTGAAAAAATCAAGTTTGCTTTAAGCCATGAATTGGGAGGTGTTATGGTGTGGTCAATAGATACCGATGACTTTCGAGGGGATTGTAACGAAGTTGTCAACGACCAACAGGATTATCCTTTGCTAAGAGCTGTCGATCTCGAAATACATGAATTTTTGAAGTATCAAAGAGCACACCCTAATAGTGCTAACATGGATCCTCAGGCTTCCCAAGTTGGAAGTAGCGCTGCTTCTATTGTTAGTTTAAATAGCTCTTATCTCCTTGTGCTTTTTATATTGTTTTGGTGTTGGAGATAATCGTGAATTGTATTTATTCTAATATGTTTTTGTACTAAACTGTGATATTATATATATTAACTTGCCACTTAGATAGGAATTTCAATGTAAAAATTATTAACTTCATTTAACAAACACAACTTATGTACATTTATTGCTACAGTTCAAATTATTTCAAATAAATTTTTCTAAATATGAAACTCTATAATGCTTCACATAATCCAGAGCACCTAATAAAACAAAATATGTTGGGTTTCATCCTATACCAATCGTGTATGTAACTCATCGTGATTAGATTTTGTACATGATAAACCAACAGGTCTCGAGAAAAGGTAACATTTTTCTGGACGATCCACGATGAACAAGACGCTACTTTCGGTAGTATAAATAAGATAAGAAAAAAGCGTTCGATTAGTACCTAGTAAGATGAAGAAGAATAAAGATATGGTATCTAACGAGAAATTTGTTCCAATTATAAAGAGGATGCGGCCGTTAAGATGAAACAACAATGCATGTAAACTAGCACATGGTAAGAAATCTTCACACATCTTGTGTTTATCGCACAACGTTATGAAGCAAAGAGTAACAGCAGATATGTATGTAGTGAAATCTCCCTTGGGCGGACAGCTACGGTGGCAAAATTTTTGCCCATTTAAGTGAAGTGTCCATTCAAGGGAATTAGACCAAAAACGTATTTCTAATGTATTTTATTTCTTATAAATAGACTCGTATAATACATAGAAGTAGGTAACACTGGAAACAAAACATTTTTCATAGCACTTAACTTTCAAAATAAAGGATTCGGCATCTTCAATCCGATTAACAATTGTGTTTGAAACTATAGCTTTATAAAAAAAAACAACAAATTTCTTATTATGCCTTGATTCAAAGGGTCGCAGACAGACGTCGTGTTCTGAGGGAGATAAACAATCATTATGTTTTCGAGCAGAATATTTTTCGAATTGCATGCAGCATTATCTAAAAAAAGATCTTCTTTTTCTGCATGCGCACTTTCCTGTCAAACTCTTGAAACCAATTTGTCATTATTACCTCCGTCATCCATGCCGTTTTATTACATATCTAATCAACGGCTAGTTGATCTAAATTTAAATTGTGAAATGCGTGTCGTCGTTTAGATTTTCCGATTATCAATGGATGTTCTTTGTCGCCCTCCATATTTATACAAAGTAAGACAGTGATACGCTCTTTAGCCAATTTCCCTCCAGTGCATTTTTCTTTATGAAAACTCATAGCTTTCTCTGACAAAGCTGTCCAATCAGCAGTATAAATGCAGTCTGCGCTGTAACCTGCCACTATTGCAGGTAACGTATCAAGCAAGTTTTCAGCATCTATAGGATTTACATCTGCAACCTCTCCAGTAATGCTTTTGTAGGCAATTACATGACGTTTTCAAAATTTCTCAAGCCAATCGCAGGAAGCTTTCAAGTCTTGCACATCCAAACTTTCGGCAGCAGCTCTAGCCTTTTCAC
This sequence comes from Popillia japonica, assembly GCA_004785975.1. Taxonomy (NCBI): domain Eukaryota; kingdom Metazoa; phylum Arthropoda; class Insecta; order Coleoptera; family Scarabaeidae; genus Popillia; species Popillia japonica. The sequence goes on from SMLS01063501.1 coordinate 9,262, forward strand.
TAATCATTGTACCAGAAACAGGAACATTTTTATTTCGTGTTGCACAAAACCATTGTAGTGTCATTTCATCTATACGGGTACCAGTTGAAGACACAAAATGCCTCTTCAGTTCAGTGGATGTAGCATTGAAATTGATCTTCTTAATATGTCCGACACTTGTGATTTTCCAATACCAACAGTTTTAACAATTTCCCTGACACTTTTCTTAGTCTCTTCCGAATATTTTATAACTATCTTTTCCTTCAAAGTCAAGATTTTCTTTTTGGTGCCATTTGAACTAATATATGACAATACTGCCGTTACTGAGAAAGTAAGTAAACAAATTTACTCACTTGTTTTGTGCGGTTATAAGACTTCTTCTTCTATCTTATCAGATCTGGTACATACAATACTTAGAATACACCCCAAAGGGTGCAGCGCATTAAACTATATAATAATAATTATTATTAAAAATTCAGCATATTTTTTTATTTAAATCAGTACCAAATTGTAATTCCAGATGAAAATGGGAATTCAGGATCCACATTAAAATATATCGGAAAAGATTGCTTGAAGCATTGACAATCTTGGAGGGGTGTAGTTTTTGAAATAAATTATATTGCATGCAGTTGGCAAGTGTAGAAACTAAGGCGTACACAAAACCGTTAGTGTATGTAATAATAATAATAATAATTTCAATTTTGTTTTAACTATACTTCTGAAAGTTAAAAATGTTAGTTTTCTCGGTAAAAATCAGTTTTAGAGCTGTCATTAATGATCTACGAGTGTCAACGTGACCCACTTTGCTTCGATCTATTTCGATCAGTTACTTACCTAAGTAAAGGTGGGTATTCCCTCCTAGCCGTACTCATGCATTCTCATTTGTATCAACGCTTACTTATTCACATATCAAAAAATGTTGTTTACAATTTTTCTTTGTAGCATATGTATGTATATAAACACACACGCATGAAAACAGTTGCAAGTTAAAGGCAGATCAACAGTGTTTACAGTACATTTTTAGACAATAATGAATTACACGAAGATTATTTATTTAAATCTAATCGTGGTTTTAATTGTTGTGGCTAAGCGAAGCGCTACTGGAACTAATTCAGGTTAGTAAATTCTTATTCGTTTATTTTTCTGCGTAATGTGATTGTTCTGCTTTCCGGTTCTCACGATATTATACGGTTGATCGAATTATCAGCGGTTACTTCGTTAAATTTAACTATCGCAAGTTAGCATTTATTCTTAATAAGTCCATCGTTGTTTATATACAACAACTGATGCATTCGGGTACAATAAAATTATAAATTTAGATTACGTAACTAAATTTAGACAATTTAGAGCTTTTAAGGCTTTGGCTAAATATTGAAGCAATATCAAGCCGTCTTTTTATTGAATAATATAGTTGATCAAAATATTTTTTTGTTTTCAACAACTTGTACATCACCGTAAAAAAAA